>JAXGGA010010228.1:0-47854 GCA_038373865.1 Uloborus plumipes
TTTGCCATTAAATTATCCTTATAAGTCAATTAAGGTTCAGTGATTAACAATCCTGATATGCAGCTGTTCTTATATACTAGTGCAGCTTGGATTTCTTGCACAATATTAAAAATTTATTTTTTTTCCTCTGATTCGAAAGTTAATTTATAAACATAAAAAATACCACTAAATTAGCTCATTAGTAATCAGGAATTAGCGATCAATTTTTGCTATACCTCAAACACATATAGGTGTTTTAGTAAATATTAAGAAACTACTATGTCAACAAAACTAAAAAATATGCATTTATTCTCTCATCTGAGCCATAAAATTAATTACTAAGAGAAAAATTAGTCTATTAAGAGCCAAGTAATATTCAGTGATTGAAGATCAGGGTTTATTGTTTCTCAATCATTGGATCTTTTAGAGAGTTTTGGAAATACGTTATGTATATAATAATTATAATAATAAACTTTTCATCTGAGTCATAAAATTAATCATTAAGCCAAATATCTGCTATTTTATAAACCCAATAAAAGTCAATTAAGAATTGTTGATTAACGATCCCGCCGTGCAGCTTCTTACTTAAATGCTGTGCTGACCATTAAGAATTTATTTAAATAACTAAAGAATATATTTACTTTTTTATGATTAATTTAATATATATAAACAGATAATTTGCCTCCAATAATGTGGAGTTGGGTAACAAACATAAGGAATCAACTGTAAGTCCTTGCTTTACCTAAAAACATATAGTTTTTTCCTTATTTAGAATACTAAGAAACTGCTATAGAAACAGAACTAAAAACTTCGTATCTATTTTCAATTGATCCCTAAAATTAGACGCTAAATCGACAATTTGCCACCAAGTTAGCTCATTAGAAGTGAAAAAAAACTTCGCTGATTGACGATTCATCATTGCTATAGGGTCAAGCGGGGTAATTATGAAAATGGGGTAATTCAGAACAAACGACATTAGCGCTTCTGTAAGCAATGAAAGAACCCCCCCCTCCACCAACATAGCAGTAGCAACTGGAAGTTCACATCTTCATTATTAGGTTAGGGAAGTTTTTTCACTGATGTGGCAACACTGTATCAGCCATTTCCTTAGTTATCCTAACCCATCTCACAAAAGTTGTCAAACTTTTTCAGTCTTCTTCCATCCTGTTCGGACTGATAAAATCGTGCTAAGTTATTGTTTTCATTATATTTGCCTTCAGTTATTAAGCTTTTATCAGAAATCAACTGGAGTTTCGCTGTCTTTTATTTTTAGTACCCTGCAGGAAAGTGTTCATAATTACCCCGTATTTTTCTAGGTAGGGGTAATTATGAACATTTTTTTTCAGAGTAGTTTTTTCCACTTTAGGTCCAATTTCTTGATCCAAATAGTTATTTAAATCATTTAACTGAGCCATTGATGTTTTGCAATGATTTGGATAGTTGTCTGTAGTACAAGTTGTCTGTAGGCTTTAACGTCCAAATGCCTCGCACTTATGTGAAGAAGACGCCACCACCTTAGTACACCTATGAAGACTTATTAAAGGCTGTGAATGACATTATAAATTGTGAACGTGAAATACAGCGAGGCAGTGGATACCTACGCCATCCCTCTGAGTGTTTTTCACAAGAGAATTAAAGTGGCAAAGTCAAAATTGATAAAGGATGGGAGCAGGTCGCCCAACAGACATCCCAACTGATGTGGAGCTAACTCTAGCAAATGTCTAATTGCTAGGACTCCTATGGGATTTCCTTGCGACAAGGAAGAGTAAAAAATCCTTATTCAAGACTTTGCTTCTCCTAATGGGTTGCACGTCCGATTCAAAGATGGAAAGCCACGTGATAACTGGCACATTAGTTTCATGAGATATTCGAACATTTCTCTAAAAAAACCAGAACTCCTACGAAAATCTAGAAAGAAAGCCAGATATCCTTTCGTGATACATCATTTTTATGATGAAGTCAAAGAATTCACTGAAAAGCCAGGGTAAGGTAGGGGGAAAAGCATGTTCACATTTACCCCATACACTATGGGGTAATTATGCACAATTGGGGCAATTAAGAACAAGGCATTTTAAAAAACTTCCTTCAGCCAAAAAATTAAAAAACCGGTCTCGCAGTGTCGCAGAGGAGTTATGTAATAGTTGTTTCTGATCGGTGTCCAGATTTTTAAATAGTACGTGGTGCTCCAAAGAGCAATTAGCGTGCGAAAGTGTAAAAATTTGTTCATAATTACCCCATCTGACCCTACC
Organism: Uloborus plumipes; assembly: GCA_038373865.1. Classification (NCBI taxonomy): domain Eukaryota; kingdom Metazoa; phylum Arthropoda; class Arachnida; order Araneae; family Uloboridae; genus Uloborus; species Uloborus plumipes. The sequence goes on from JAXGGA010010228.1 coordinate 2,229, forward strand.
TTAAACATATACATATATAGCTTTTTAGTGAATATTAAGAAATTGCATTGTAAACAAAACTTAAAAAATGCACTTATTTTCATCTGAACTCTGAAATTAATCACTAAATGGAAAATTTGCCACTAAATTAGTCCATTAGGCACCCAACAACCTCCAATGATTGACGATCGGGACTCGCTGTGTGTCTCCCACTCTGGATCTCTTTGCCAGAAGAGTAATGGCCCACGACGCGCTTGAATAACAGATTACATCGGATGGCAGATGTCAAGAATAAACTGGCAAGTGCCTGTAACCGAAGAGGTCATTTCTGGCCGGGCGGAATGAGACCGTCATGCGCGGAATTTTAAGCAATGAAAATCGATTTGTTTTTCTTACGCAGCTAGTGACAGCTATTTCTTAATTTTGGCCCCAGAGTATTCAACAGTTTACGCAGAAGTTCGTTTTGTACGAAAATCATGTTTTTGGTGGTGTAATCATGTTTTTTTTTTATGGGTGTGAAGTTCAACTTTTGATGGATGGGTCACAAAAGTTGTAACATTGTGGTAGACAGCGGGTTGAAATTGTGCTAAAGTGAAGGTAGTCTTCAAAATATTATTGAGTGTAGTGTAATTTTTTAGCGAACTTGTGAGAGCATATAGAATTTGTGAAAAATATATGCGATTAAAACTGTACAAGACTGCAGAGTCGAAGGGAAAATGACAAACTCCCGACTCTGACTCCAGAACTTAAGAGCCTTTATTTCCGACTCTCGATTCCTGTTCTCGAAAATCAGTCCGACTCACTCTGGCTCCACAACTTTACTGCCGTACTAAGCACAAAAGTCGTATCTGCACTTTTTGTCAAAATTGAGTTACGATCACCCGGTGGTTCATAGTCACATATTTCACCAAAATACAATGTTATATGATCATTTATCTATGGGAAATATTTTTAAAAAATATTTGTCAGATAAAAAAGTTTTATCTGAATCAAATACATTGAGGCTCAAATCTTTAAACGGCAATTTCTCATTTTGAAGTCGTCTGCAGATACGACTTTTGCGCTTAGCACGGCAGTTTAGCTTTCTGACTCCACAGCCTTGACAGAAATTGGAGGGAAAATGGCCGACTTGGAGGGAAAATGACCGACTCCAACTCTTTTAATTTCAAAGACTTCGATTAACGACTAAGATTCTTTTACATCAAAATTAGTCCGACTCCGACTGATTAAGAAGGCCTGGTTTTTGGTGTGAAATAATGACAGTTGGGATTGTTTTTATTTATTTCCTTCTAAAATTTTAATCTCTTATTTTCTTTTTGGCAACTGCTTTTTGAATAATTAAACAACAGTACGCATACATATTCATTAAAAATCTGCTCTTATTCAGCAACAGAAGAAACTATGTTGCATATCATGACACACATCGAAAAGTGGCAAATTAATCTGAAAAATGTACTTTTCTATGCGAATTAACTGTAGATGGTTCCTCAACCGGGATCATGCATGGCTATCCTTAGTGTGTCTTCATAGGGCGAGAGGACAAATTATGCCGTTCTAATATCTTAGACGTGTAGTCTGTTTCACAAAGAAACTACGTAATATATTACAGTATACAGTGAAATCCCATTATAACAAATACCGATACAGCACAGCATCCATTTCAATGAAATAAAGTTTCAGACCCGATTCAATTTCCTCATATTGTTCGAATTTCGTCGCAACGAAACGCTCGTAAATGCGAATAAAAGTTGCGGTTCCTTGAGGTTCGTAGTAACAGTATTTCACTGCACCTCAAAAGTAACTAATTAATCTGGAAAACATGCTTTTCTGTGCGGATCGACAATAGATGTCTCTTAACCGGGATCATGCACGTGCTATCTGCACAGTGCCTCGTGGGGTCAAATCCCTACAAAGTTGTTTTCAGGAAGTTTGGAAGACGGCGCGGGTCAGCCTTTTGTTATGCAGAAGCAGACAAAAGTTTCTTTTTCATTGCATTTCATCTCAAATTGCAGCCGCCCATTGTTCTACCGTTTCATGTTTGGAGAAAAGATTATGAAAAAGGTTTTAAGCGCTACTCACGTTCTTGTGAAAACTGTGCTCTCGGGTATTACGTACCCCGGACCCCGCTGCGAATCCTCCATTTGAAGTATTAAGTCATGTGAGCTACACCCACAACCGGAAATCTATGATACGCAAAATGCCTCGTCAGAGTTAATGCTGGACAAAATTTTAAACTTTTTCTTTTTAATTCTAAAGATTATTTCTATAAGCTTGGTTGGCACTAAAAAGTATTAAGTAAAATAGGTGTACGATTTCTTGAAGTCAACACTCAAAAATGTCAGTTGATTTTTATCTTTTGATTAAATTCTACAGCAGCTGATAAAATTTACCAAAAACCAAAACAAATCAAAGCAGTGCTGTTGTTGTCTAATAAAACCTGTGTTTACAGCATCAGCTTTTTCTTCCTCTGCTGAAAACAAAACTGCGCAAAATTTTTTTGACAAAACATCATTGTTTATAAGCCAAAAATTAAAACATCGGCATTTCTTGAGATTATTTTTTTTTCTTTGTCTCATCCCATCAAAAAAAGTAATTTAGAGTTGCCTTAAATGCAATAACTCGTTTATTACCCTCAATGGAAATATGTAAAGCCAATTTGCAATCGTGAGAAATTATCCACTTAAACCTGTCGTTCTCTTCATTGACACGTAATAACAGGATCTTGGCAGCCATTTTTCTCATAAAGGGGGAGCAGTAGAAACTTTAATTTTTTTTAAACGAGCTACTGATATGTTAGCTATTCACAGGAAAAGGGTTTACTTTTGGTTATTTCTTGCATTAAGAGACGTCCTGCTGACAGTATAGGGGAGAGGGGGGCATATGTGAACAAAAATGACATTTTCGTATTTTTCATTATTTATTTGAGATATAAAAGAAACAAGTGCTATATATGAAAGATAAAACATAAACTAATATTTTTATGCAGTTACCTATATTCTTCAACAGTAAATTCCAGACAAAAAAAATACGTCAAAAATATGTTAAATTTTGTTCACATCTGCCCCAGTAGGGGGGTAGTTGTAAACACACCTAGGGCACAAGTAAACACGGATACATAAATGGAAATAAAATACACCTAACCATATTTTTAAATATATTGCTTATTACATATTAACAAACACTTACAATGAAAATATCAAGGTATTTAATCAACGTGATTAATTGACTCAATTCAACGAACATTGTAGCCTTTAAATTTTACAGAAAAAGAAACAGAAGATGCAGCTCGGCATGTGCCACCTAAAACTGAAGGTGGTGGTAATTTTAGCAGAATATCATCAGAGTGTTTACCATCGATGTATCATCTATTTTTGAAAACATAAAAGTTTCATTCATGGTGAATTTTTGTCTTTTTGGTAGTGAATTATACGAGTGCAAAGTCATTCACAGCTAAATTTTCGTGTGCAAGGTTGACTTCAGCACAAATTTCTTGATAGTTGCGGTCTTCAAAACTAATGTCGGACTCAGCGTCACTTACTACAACTTTTAACTTCCTTTTTCAACAGTTTAGCAAGTTTAACTTTCGTTTCTTTGCAACTCTTTCAAATTTCAATTAAATATTGAGTACGGAAACTTTTAATTATTCAATAAAATTTATAAAAATATCAACAATTTTTGAAATTGAAATAACTAAATACCATTATGGGGCACAGAGGAACTGTTCACATCTGCCCCTACATGATGTGTTCACATGTGCCTCTTATCTCAACTTAGGCCTAATTTGATAAAAAACTATAATTTTTTTTAATTAAAAAAATACTGCATGAAGACTTTGCTTATTAATGCCACTTTAAGACGAATAAAGTTCAGATCACAAAAAAAAAAAAGTTTTGGATGTGTTTTTACTCAGAGAACTGGAACAAAAAAGTATATTGGCACCTCCCAAAATATAAGATCTTTGACAACCAAAAAATAAAATGGTTTAGATCTTTGAAATCTCATGCAGGATATAGTACTTGTGTTACCATCCACATAAATTTTTTTCAGATTTTTCTCTTCATGTTAATTGGGTAAAACATCATTTGTTCACATGTGCCCCTGTTCACATGAGCCCCCCTCTCCCCTATGCATGTTTTTCGCGACGACCATATGTTTTTGTTCCCCCTCTCATGGACTTAAAATCAATTAAACCAAAAAAAAAAGAAAAAAGATATATTTATAATAAAATTAGTACAACTAATTTATTCCCATACTGATCTTTACAAAAACATTTGCAAAAACTTTACAAAAACACTGACATGTGCTGTGCACTGATAAGAATTGTCAAGAATAAGTTAACTGACTAAAATACTGGTTCACAGATACCATGAAGCATACATTCTATTTTCTACAAAATAATACTTCAACTAAGGACAAGGGTATCCTCCTGTTTAGAGCCAATCAGGAATATCCTAAACACACGATTGGGTATTGCTTATTAGACAAATATTTACAGCTCCTTTATTTTAATTGATTTTTCAAGAAATTCTTTAGTACTTTATAATTATGAATGCATAATGCTCAGGCATTGGAGAAATTCTCTTTCTTGTTTTCATCAAATATCTGATTTATTGTTAAATGATTTAATAAATTAAATTTCATGACATATTGAGTAGATAATACAGCTATTAATAAATATAACATTATTTTTTGGTTTAATTAATTTTAAGTCCATGAGAGGGGAAATAAAAGCATATAGCACTTCAATTTAGCACTTCAATTTATAAAGTTTTTGAAGATGGTGTCCCACTTTAATAGCGCAGCTATCCAAAATAGCCTAAAATTGTCTTAATGATGTCCGTTTGAAAAATTTTTAGAGGAAGAGTCCTGAATCCCTCTCCCCCTCCTTCTCTGCTTCACTAACTTAGATAGCCAAAACACAGCTTAGAATTGTGTTTTTAAAACTTCACTTTTAAAAAACTTCCGGAATAAAGATTTAGAATGATCCACCTCTTTCCCTAACATAACTACACGTAACTTAAATATTTTGCTTTTAGACATTTGCGTAGAAGAGCTATTGGAAAATTCATTCTCAAAAACAGCCTAATAATTTTTAAAAATGATTACAGGAGGGAATCTCGAAGTAGCCACCTCCTTTTTCTCCAATCGTAACCAAACCGAGCCCAAAATTGCGTTTTTAGGAGGTTAGTCTCTTAAAAATTTCTAGAGGAGAGCCATTTGATTTTACCGTGGTTTTGAGTCGTTAACCGCATCCTTCTGCAACCTCCTACTTACCCTTGGTACTTTCAGAGATACTCTGAAGCCGCCAAAACATTTAAACGCTCCACGGTACATGTTACTGCTTTTTATAGATTCTGCACAGGCCTGATTTTTGAGAAAGGCGAAAGAAGATTTCCACCATGCCCCCAAAAGCGACTTTGCCCCTTTTCCTCTCCCAAATGGGTCCCTTATTTAATGGACACATTTCAGGCACTTGATTGTTTCTCAGACACAGATTTTATAGGAAAAACATGCGTCCGCTTTTTTAAAAAAAATATCTCATGAAAAAGGGAAAAAAACTTTTTAAGCATAAATTTTTACTCAGTAGTAAATTTTCAACTATCCGCTTGAGCAAAGTTATAGAGTTAAACCAGTCAAGAAAACTACTTTACCGTGTCCCTTCGCTTCCAGTTTCACTCCCGTCCGCAAAGGGGGCGTTGAAAACATTTTCAATTCTAAAAGAGGGGGAGGTAGCCGTAAAAAGGTTGAGAACCACTGCTCTATATAATCAACCTGTATGCCAAATGTAAAGAAAATACGAGTCAGTCATGCGACCCCCGTTAGGTGAGTTAGTATAGGATCACTCAATATCAACTTGAGTTGAACAAAACATTTTTCGCAAGAAAGCGTCTTTGTCAGCAAGGCAGACTGTGTCCGAATAAGGCCACAATTGTAGATCCACAACGATGTCAGCTATGTTTTCGTACAGCAATTCGAATTACGAAATTTTATTTATTTACATTCTCAAAAAAAAAAAAAAAAAAGAACGAAAGAAAGAAAGCATTTGATGTTTTAGCTTGCGTTTTACTAAAAAAACATAACCTTTGCCCATCCCGCTTTTCAATCTCCACCCTTCTGATTCCCTGTCACATAAGTCCTTGCGAAATAAAACGACATTTTAAGAAACGAAGTGCTTTGGGTGACAACTCTTCAGAGCGTCTGTCTACTAATGGAATGAGACCTACATTTTATGTTGAGCAGCGCGTGCCTAGAAATGAGATATTCTTGGTGTTTTTCTAGGAGGGACATCTAGTGACCTTATAGCTTCATGAATTGATTTCAAAATTATGCTCATGGATTTAAGAGGTTTTGTGAAAGAACTAATTCTGGTTCACATGAAATGAACGGATTTGACGACCATTACTATAGTTATTATTATTTTAATTGACCCAGCCGTAACTTATTCTTCGATAGTTAAAAAATTCTCAACCTCTTCTAATTGAATTACGATAACAAAGTTCACGGAAAATTTTAGCTAATTGATTCGAGGGAGAGTAAAAGAATAACTTAAAGTGAAATTTGCACTGTCATAATGTTTTAGTTTTTGTAGTAAAAGTATTGTTAAATGTTTCAAGAGTTACTTTGAATTGATATAAAATGGGGTTCAAACATTTGAGTAAAATTTTCATGAGAGTAATATTTCACGAATGGTCCTATAGAATGCAACAGTAACGTAATGGGAATGCGAAAGAAATGGAAACATGCAGTTAATGAACACAAGATACTAAACCTCGATTCCAGTAAGTTCTCTAATTTGATCTAAAACCTTGCAGTAGAGTTTAAATAATTGAACGAATTTCATTTAATTCATACGAGAATACGATGTGGGCAAATTGGATCAACAAAGCGTTACTATGTTAAATTTAATTTATGTAAAAAAGTGAAAAAATATTTCCAGGCGAAATCTGAATCAAATAGAGGTTGCATTTCGATCATCGAAACTTGGGTCCATGAAGGAGTTAGGTTGAGTACATATGAGAACGTATCACGATTTGAACAACTATCATAATTTTAATTTTTTTGAGAAAGTGAAAACACACTCAAAGGGAAATTTGGCTAAAATCAGAGGCATTCTTAGCATGGGTGTCACCTGGGAGGGATAACCAGTGGTGTCACCCCCCCCCCCTCCTGCTCTAGAAAAAGAAAACTTTGAATGTTTGATATAAACATGAAGTTCACATTATTTTCAGAAATATTTTTTTTTATTTATGTGGTATACAGAAAGTAGTTTAAAAGACAGGTGTAAGTTATGAATGCATTCTGGTTTTCACTCCCTCCCAACAATATTGGGCTCCAACTTAATCAAAGTTAATTGTAGTTTAAGATATATTAGATTAAAATAAAATTTAGAATACATTTATCGGAATTTTTATGAATTGAAATATTTATACATTCATATTTCTCAAACTCTTAAATCCATTTCCGCTGTCACTCCCAAAAAGGATGTCACCCGGGCGGACCACCCCCTCGGCAATCCACTGCTTAAACAAAGGCTGCCTTGCAGTTAATGAAAACTGAGTCAATTGAAGATCAGTTGAAGAGTTGCGTTGAATCCATCCGAGAAGTTAATGCGTTAGATGTTTGAACAAAACGTTACTGAGTTATTTGCAACTTCATAGAGAAAGTGCAAAACTATTAAAGTGACATTTGATTCACAAAAAAGTGAATTTTAATCCATGAAAAAGTCGGCAACAATTGGAATTTTTTTATAAATACAAAAACACTTCATTTTATTCAATAACGCGTAAGAACAGTGGGAAATTCCAATCAATAAAAAAATTGCAATAAATTTTACTGAACACGTAAAATAAATAATTTTACCGAGAAAATTAAACGAATGAAACTGGTATCTAGTTAAAACAAACACGTGTAAGGTAATTTAACCTGAAATATGGGCCATAAAAGTTAATCTTAACTGTTCCAAGGACGTGCCAAAAGTCTTGGTGTGAAGTTTCATTTTAATGACAAATTAACAATTTGCCTTCCTCAAAATGCATCTTCCAGTTGCGGAACACGATTTGGTAATTTATTCTTAAGTTTTCCTCCAAGTGTGATACTTCAACCTTTATCATCTTTAATCAAAGGATATGAGAGTTTATATTGACGGATATATCAACTTTTCTTGTTTTACAATTTTTTTTTCGTTTTGAATGATAGCAAAGTTGGTATTTTCTTACCAACCTTAACCTCCATTCAAAGCATCCCAGATGAGGAAATATAGATATAAAAACAAGATTCACAAGTATAATTTCCAGCCTTGTGGTTTCAGATTTGTTTTATTGGGAAGTTTTTTGTGGAATGAAGCTTTAAAGATTTAAAGAAGTAATGTACATTCTCGTTAACAGAAAATATTAAGTGTAATGTGGTAATTAATCATTCCAAAATAATTGCTTCTGTCAGTATCCGAATTTATAGCAGATAAAAGTCATGAATAAAAATGAAGTTTGCTTTCTGTTTCAGTGTCATCAGAGAATACATGCAGTTAGAGCTTAATTTTTAGCAAAAATATGCCTCTTCTGAATTTATGTCCATGTCCAACCCTCAACCCAACAAAGAGAAGCTTCGACTTAATTCTAGACACTCTTCAGTTTAAAGATTTTAGAAATAACATAGTGTAATGAACTTTTTGATTTATTTCTTTTACTTAAATCATTTGTTTATAACTTCTCGAATATGTATGTACTCCTTTCATGTGGATATAACCATTATTTTATTTAATTTTATTTTTAAAAGCACACTATGAACAAAAATCGTTTTTATGTGAGTTTTGATTTCAGATAATGAATTTTGGCAAGAAATATGATAAAAATGTAATGGTTTTCCTGCAAAACATTGGCTAAATAATCGATTTAATGTTGATTATTAAATATTGATTCAATATTGGGAAATTATGTATTATTGTTTTTGTAACATTTACTATTTCTTACTAGTTAAAAATAAAAATATATTGACATGAAATAAATACATTCATATTAGAGAAATTATAAATGAATGATTCAAGTGAAATAGGTAAATCTAGTAATTCATTATACAAAGTTGAATGATGAAATCTTTGAAAAGTATCCAGAATTTAGTTCGTACGTTTGTCCGTTACGTACGAACTAAATATATATATATAGACTGAACGATACATATTTTACAAATATAGACTGAACGACAAATATATATATATATATAGTCTTCAAACGGCCAATCACACGAAGCAATTTGACTTGAAATCATTGATGGTGTTTGACGTTTAAGTGAAGAGATAATTTCTGCGAGAGAATTCTTCACAAACGGGATAGAGTGCGTGACGATGAAATTATATTAGAGCAACGCTAACAAACGCAGCTTCTCCCATAATATTTCTTACGTCTTTTCACAAGCTCTGCCTCCATTATAACAGCAATCTAAGTGATTCCATTTGGCCTCAGTGCAAGGCCATGTCAAAATACGCGGTAGTGAAACTCAAAATTAAAGTTTATGCAAACAATCCTGGGCGCTACGCAGCGATATACATAAGAAGGATTGGGAAATTTTTGCCGGAGCCCAAAGGTCAGGGTCGACGGAAAATACCCATAGAATTCAATTACGCAACGATGCGCTGCTAGTCGTGTCATATTCGTAGTCCAAGGATTTTTGAGAAAGCTTTGTTTCGTCTGATGCCCATCCGAAATGAATAGTTCCAGGCTCACTGTTGGTTCCTTTCTTTTTAATCCCGAACGCTGTGTTCAAACAAAGAACCTTTGTTGTGTGCTGGGGCCTTTGTAACGGTGCGAAGGAAACAAAGGAATTGCTTCGAAAAGGGCCGATTCATTACAGTTAGAAACGATATCTTCTTACGGAAGTGTTTGGAATTCTTTCACGTTGGCGCGAAAAATGCGATGGGTTTATCGATTTTACTGTAGCAAACGGTTTTAATCGGGTCGGATTGATCGTTGTGAAAGATAAAACCCAATTTGATGAGGGACGATATGGTAGCAATGTAGAAATTGTGCATGGTCGTTCTTGCAAAAATTGTTAAAACCATTAACTGGCATTTCGGCATTTTTAAAATTCAACTTTTCAAATTTCAATATTCCGGGTCGGTTTGAAATCAAACTTTTGGGAGAGGGAAAATTTTCAATCTGCCGAATAAAACTCCGAATTTTACCAAGTGATAAAATATGCGCTTGCACACATACGTTCTAGATCTAATGAGAAAAGGTATTAAAACCATTTCAAAAACAAATAAATAAATAAATAAATAGCATTTTTGCCATTATGTCTCCAAATTTGCTGAATCGTCAGACAAAATCTGTCGATTTTGGACATATTTTGAGAGATCACCGTGACCTTCCGTGACCTCCCACTGGGGCACTCTTGTCACCAATCAGACATATTATGTTACTGATTTTCAAGCTCGTATTATTTATGTCTATATAGTGTATTACTATCTCTGGTGTTTAACTTTCCAATTTTTAAAACAAGTTTTATGAATTGGATTAATGAGCAAAAATCAATCCCAATTCAACAAACTTTCTTTCTTTCTGTTTTTTTTTTCTTTTTTCGTAGATTATAGTCAATAACTGAAAGTCTAAATCTGTTGAAGTTCTAATGCTTAAGTTACTTGTATATCATAAGAATGCATCTTATTTGTGGCAATAAGACTGAAAATTTTTAAACCTGAAAGCAATAAATTAGAAAAAAAGTGACCGAAATGCCTTTAAATTAAGTCTTAAGAAGACATGGAGAAAATGCAGTATTCTGAATTCAGTAAAACAAAAAATCATGTTTTATCCTAATTCCTGTAAAAATATCAACATTTGTTTTGTTGAGCATTCTCAGTCTTGGATCATTTTAAAGCAATGTAATATAAAATTTTCCTCTTTTCCGGACATAATAAAAAACAGGACTGCAGTGTGGAATCCGATTCCGTCTTCTTAACCTCAAAATAAATCCGACTCTGACTCCACAGCCATAGCAGCACCGGCGGATTTAGGCTGTGAATTCCGTGGGTGCATTAAAACAAGGGGTCTGAAGGGCGGAGGACATTCCCAGGACAAACAGGTGGTTCCGAGCTTTCCTTCGGAAAAATTAAAAAAAAATACATGTAAAATGCTGTTTTTTTTCCAGATTTTACTGAAGAATTTTTTTTACAATGGCATGTTTCTTGTGCTTTCCTTATTATTTTTTTTAAAAACTTTGTTAGCCATGGGTGTTTTAAAAAAGTAAAACTGTCATAATACACAATAAATACCCTATTATGTAGTATACAATTATTCTATTATGCAGCACAGAATGGTAAATGGTTTTACTTGCATTTAATTATTTTTTTAATGGATAAATATACTTTTTCATAATTCGTAGTACAGTCATATTTCTCTGACACTGGCAATGCGTGGGGAAAAACATGGATCACACAAAAAAAGAAAGAAAAAAACTGCATATTGTAGTATTTTCGGGTTTGCTTTCAAGTAAATTAACTAACATGTGTCGCAATGAAGAAAATTGTGTTATTTGCAGAACTATGTTTCCTGGTAAAATATAATCAATTTCAAAATTTTTCAAAACCCAATTAAAATTTTTAGGGGTGCGGCACACACCCTAGAACCCCCGTAAATTTGCCTATGCATAGCAGTAACTCTCTCCATGGACAATAAAGAACGAAAGCAATCGATAAACAAACACAAGTGAAATGAAAAAGAAAATTTCTGGAGGAAAATCATTGTTTGAATACTTAAGTGAAAAGACAGAGATTATGTAATGTATTGAAGTCTAGCTAACCCGGATGGTATTCACCGATGTCAGTGTTTCAAGAAACGGAAAGGTCAACACAATGAAAAGGACAAATGTTTATTGCTCTTCGAATGGTGGAATTTTAATTAGTTGTACGTTTGGAAAATATGTTTTTGTACGTGAGCAAGCCTGATTATGGCACAGGCCTACTAGGCCTGGGAGTGTGACATCATGTTCCTAAGGGGCCCCTAATTTTCTAAAAACTGATGCACAGCATTAAAGAATTATGTATTTTTAAGAAAAAAATAATGATTCATAAATTGAAAAATAAAAACAAGTTATTTTGATACTTGAGTTAGTATTTATCTTATTTAGTCCATTTTATGCAAGAAAAAGGATTTCTTTCTTGACAATTAGCTGTAAATTTCTTGAGATAAAATGGATATAAAAAAGCAGTATCAGGGCCAGACATTATGCATACAGTGCAAATGCACAGGACATTGCAGAGCTACATACAATGACCCCCCCCCCCCCCAAAAAAAAAGGCTTGTATCGCCACTGCGAAAAAGTTAAAATATTTTTGTAGACTTAAAAAGGCAGAACATAGAAGGGGGCCTTCAAAGAATTGTCTGCTTTGGACCTCACTTTTAGTTAGTCTGGCACTGTATGTGAGGAAGCAGAAATCTAAAGAAGGTATGAATTTAATAGTATATCGCACGCAGGGTCGCGAAGAGTCAAGGCAAGCCCCCCCCCCCTTTTTTTTTTCAAAAATACGCCATCCCTTTGTACATATTCAACAATGTTAAATTTAACAAATTACGGGATGACGTATGTGAAAAGTAAAACAACCCACATGGGTAAACATTCAATTTGGTATATACACCAGAAAAATAATTTTGGTTAATAATAAATTAAAATAAAAATATAAGAAAAATATTTACATAATGGTAATGGAAAAAATAAATAAATAAAATAAATAAAAAATTTTTTAAAGAAATAAATAATAAAATATATAAATAACAAAAACTAAATGAAAAAGAAAAAAATATATATATATAAATAATAAAACATTATAATTAAAGAAAAAAAAGAAATGTAGATAATTTAATAAATAAACAGAAGAAAGAACAAGAAAAAGTTACAGTTAATAGTATTGACGTTAAGAAAAAAAAATATTATCCGAAAAGAAAATGCTCGTGGTCTATTCTATTAGAAAAGAAATAAGAGCAGTAATTTGCTAAGGCAAGTCCCTAGTCAATTTCGTCCGCAGGCCCCCTCCCCCAATAGAACTCTTAAAACTTATATTTCTACGATTCCGTGCAGGTCCCTCTTGAAAACCAGGTCCTTAGTTTCCGAATAGGCAAACACGGTCTCCCGTCAGCCCTGATAACCCGAGAAGAGAACTCAACGGGGGGTGAGCTTGAAGTGTGTGCAAAAGTTATGTTCGCATAATATCGGGAAATTAATCCTATGATCTTAATTAAGATGTAAGGTACTGAAGCACAAAACGGAGAATATTTAGCAAACATGTTTCGTAAAATTTGTCTTATTTGTGAATGTTGCAAAAAGCTTTTTCTGCATTAAAAATATTTTTCCTGTGACTTATACAATGATTTTTCAAGTCTCTGCATTATTAACGTTAGTTTCGACATTTATTTTAATCATATTGGTTAAAAAAGAAGCAGGAATACTTCATAAAACTTATGTAACTTATTTTTAAGCACAAATTGTAATCGGAAAGGTTTTACATATTTACAGTAATACACCAAGCAAAATTAAAAAAAAAACTTTTTAGCTTACCAAATGTTTATTTTTCAGCCAAGAAACAAGAGACTCCAGGGCACTTAAGGAATACATTAATTCCTGAAATAACTTTTATTAATAAATAAATAATAATAATTTTAATGAGAAGAGTTTTTTAAATAGAATATAAAAAACATTTCATAAAATTATTTACAAATAGAGCCTGCTGTTATTCCATCAAGAACTACTTAGGTATAAAGTCGAATCTCGTTATAAAGGTTTTAACCGTTCAGTTTTTTTAAACGCGCTTTTCAGGAAAAAAAAAAGCAAAATATTTGTCACATCAAGTCGGCGAAGCATACACACAACCTGGGACTGAGCATTTCTTGGATTAAAAAAAAATAAAAATAAATAAAAATAACAAAAACAAAGGAGCAGGCAGATGGGAACAATATAATTTGTCTTTAATCAAAAAAATACCTTAGAGAATAAAATAATTCAAAGATTTTTTTTGGTGAATTTTAAGAATACAGTTTTGATATAGTGTTTCACTTGAAAATATTATGTAGCGAGTTACAAAAATCTTGTTTATTCAATGCAGGAAAATTATTATATTTGGAGAAAAGGCCGTCATCCCAAATTAAAATTAGTTTTACGACCACAAACAAGGAAATCAAATTTTATTAAGAGTTGTCATAAATAAGTGATTTAATTAATGTTTATGAGTTGACAAGTACAATTTTGAATAAGGAAAACATGATTGTTCAAAAATTTTCACGATTAAAAAAATATAGCGGCATAAAATTGGAGATGTGAAACTTAATTAAGAAATCGAGAGCCTGATAAATGGTTACTCACATTTTATGAGCTATAAAATTTACCTCTTATTACGCTATTCAAAAAGATTACAATTTGAAATCTAAGTTTGCATATCAACTAACAATAATCATGGCTGTTAGAAGTATTAATATCTAGGGCGCAGTTAAAAATTACCTTATAAAAACAATGACAATAAAATTGGATGTAAAGCTGCTTGAAAATTTCCTGTCTGGCATTGCGAAGTGCCCTAAAGCTGACAGCCGAAAAGCAGTCCCTAAAGCTTAAACCTTTAAATAAAACAAATATTGAAAACATTACCAGTTTTCTAACACAATTTAGGATGGGTTTATCTTTATTCTTAAGGAAGAAAAAATCATTATTATTTTTTAAAGCTGTTAATGTCTCAAATAATTTTTTTATAAGTTAGCTTTAGGGCACTTTCGAGTTGCAGTTGTTCGAGTCCAGTACTGAGATGCTGTTTTCTTTATCTGCATGAATAATGTTTTATAAGTTGAAAGGGGAATACTTTAGTTCAGTGTATTCTTTCTTTTGCGTATAGAAAGCGTACCTGGTCATGGTCAGTGACAAAATTGTCTTGATTTCGCATATCTGCGGTTGGCGACTCGTAACGAATGACGTGACAAGAATCTCACGAATCGCCTTGGAACAAGGGATCCTCAATTCTTGCATAAACCAAGACTCTTTATAACTATAGTGCACGGTTAATGTTACCAGAATCGCTAAGTACCGTCCGGTTGTGTTTTAGGTCACTTAAGTACCGTCGTTTTATGTTATCAAAACTTTCTTTATTGTTATCAGTTAAAGAAAATTTTCTTAAATCAGCTACAAAATACACAGAAAAAAGTCTCCCTCCCTTTATTTTTACTTTAAAAATATTTTCCGAAATCCAGAGAGAAAAAAGTATTTATCTCCCGCTATGATCAAGGAATCATCTGAACCATTAAGTCGTATGAGAGAGAGAGAGAGGATACTTTTAAATCCTTGAAAATATAGAGCAGTCTCAAAATTTCAGTGCAAATACCTGAGCCAATGAAACAAAAGATTTAGAAGCCACGAATTTGTTAACAATGTCATAAGATTATCTCGAAAAGAAGAATTAGAAACTGTTTTACTCATGGAAGATTTAGAAATTTAGGTAACAAAAGGAACGCGGTTGTCGTGACAAAAATGTAGTGGGGATGTAATGTAATGGATCAGTCTCCGAAAAGTTATAAGAGCCAAGTTTGACTTTTTAAGAATGAATTGCTTTTTAAAAATAGCTGATAAATAACAATCGACGATATCCCTTCGTATTAGTCTGATGTGTTTTTCTTTCTATATAGTTTTGGTAACTACATTCCCTTGATTTCAAAACTCATGAATTGAAATTATCAGATGAAATCGCCATTCAACTTTTATCGTTTATTACAATCAATCGGCTGTTGTTATCAAATCACTTGTGTCCAAATGTGATCACATTAAGCGGCGTCTACTGTATTAACTTAGAAAGTAACATGCAAGAGTGTTTCCTATTTCTATGCATTATTCTAGTTGCAGTTTTTGATAAAAGCTATATCAGAGAGATACAGAGAGAGAGAGAGTGCTGAAGTACTGTCTTTTTTTGCGTGAATATTCCTTTAAAAGTAAAATGGAAATATCTTAATTCGTCGCACTTTCTGTTTTGCTTATGGTAAGCACATATTCCTCGCCATATTGGCGGCAAAACTGCCTCACTTTCACATACGTGCGATTGGACACATTCAACGAATGACGTGACAAGAATTTCACGAATCGCCTTTACACACCTTATAATTAATAACCTAGTAAATTATACGCAAAATTATTATTACAGTGCATTCTAGTTGCAGTTGTTGATAAAAATTATATCAGAGAGAAAGAGAATGCTGAGGCACTGTCTTCTTTTTTTGTGTGAATATTGCTTTATACGTAAAATGGAAATATTTTAATTCATCGCACTTTCTATTTTGCTTATGGTAAGCACATATTCCTCTCCATGTTGGGGGCAAAACTGCCTCGCTTTTTACATACGTGCAATTGGCGACACTCAGCGAATGACGTGACAAGAATCTCACGAATCGCCTTTGAACAAGGGATCTTCAATGTTTGTATAAGCTAACACGCCTTATAATTAATAACTTAGTAAGTAATACGCAAAAGTATTATTTGTAGCGCATTCTAGTTGCAGTTGTTGATGAAAACTATATCAGAGAGAGAGAGAGAATGCTAAGGTACTGTCTTCTTTTTTGCATGAATATTGCTTTATACGTAAAATGGGAATATTTTAATTCATCGCACTTTCTATTTTGCTTATAGTAAGCACTTATTCCTCTCCATGCTGGGGGCAAAACTGCCTCGCTTTTACATACGTGCAATTGGCGACACTCAACGAATGACGTGACAATTATCTCACGAATCGCCTTCGAACAAGGGATCTTCAATTCTTTCATAAATTAACACAATTTATAACTGTTAACTTAGTAAGTAACATGCAAGAGTGTTTCCTAATGCAATGCATTTTAGTTGCAGTTGATAAAAGCTATATTAGAGAGACAGAGAGAGAGAGTGTGTGTGTGTGTGTGCTGAGGTGGTGTCTTCTTTGTTTGCGTTAATATTGCTTTATACGTAAAATGGGAATATTTTAATTCATCACTCCTTCTGCTTTGCTTATGGTAAGCACATACTCCCCACCATATTGGCGGCAAAACTGCCTCGCTTTCACACACGTGCGATTGGAGACACTCAACGAATGACACGTGAGAAGAATCTCACGAATAAGGGATCTTCAATTCTTGCATAAACCAACACGACCCTCAAAGGTCGGGTTAATCACCTTTCCGAGAAAGCCATTCAGAATCTTCATTTCGATATGCAACACTGTTTGAATTTTGAGTAGAGGTGATGAAACACCGACTTCGCTCTTTCACGCTCTCTCTCAAAATGTGCCCTTGTGCTCTATGATTATTACTCCCGTCCACCCCTGGAGACATGGAAATGTCGGTCAAACAAGTGTCTTTGAAGACGAATTGGAAAAGAAGAAACTAATAAACAGAAACAGGAAGAGCATCTTGCTTTCTTTTGAGTTCCATGTATCTGTTTCATTCATTGATTAGATGTTTAAAATATTTGAAAAGGAAAAGTTGTTACCTGGAGGCAAAGTGGTTACGCATTATTATTTACTCTTTTTCATATGTTGGTAATGGCACAGATTTGTTTCATTGATGTTCAGAAAATTGAAAATAAAAAGTGGTACTTGGAGGCAAATCACTTGACGTTATTTTTTAACCCCATTTAAAAATTTGGTAATGGCACAGATTTGTTTCATTGATGTTCAGAAAATTAAAAATAACGAGTGGTACTTAGAGGCAAATCACTCGGCGTTATTTTTTAACCCTATTAAAGGACTTGGTAATGACACTGATTTCTTTCAAATGATTTTCGGAAAATTGAAAATTAAAATTGATACTTGGAGGCACTTGGCAGTAGTTTTTACCCCATTAAAAACTGGGTACTGTCTGTTAGCGTATTGTGCGCCTGGTAGCCACGGACGCTTCTATCTGAAAAAGGGGAGACAGGTTTAGGATGCGCACTACCCGATGCCTTCAGCTTTTGTTCGCTTACTACTTCCTGGTTGCTCTTCTCCCCTATTTCGAGAAAGTCCAAAGAGACTTGGCGCTTGCGCAGATGCGGCGGAGGTCGCACGAAAAAATTTGAGACAGTAATGGAACAGATTTGTTATGTTGGCATTCAGAAAATTGAAAACAAAGCTCAGTAGGGGGCAAAATCATTAGGCATTATTCGTTTCGTCTATTATTAGATGTTTAGAAAACTAAAAACAGAGCTTGCTATTTAGAGGTAAAATCATTAAGCGTTATTTTTTTCATTCATTAAAAATGATTAATCGCACGGATTTGTTTCATTGGGGTTCAGAAGAATAAAAACGGAGCTTGATATTTGGAGTCAAAACATTCAGCGATACGTTTTCTTTCATTAAAATTTGGTAAAAGTTTCTTAATTGGTTCATTGATACGATGCTTATAAAATTAAAAAAAAAGTTTTGTTGTGAGGAGGAAAAATTTACTAAGCGTTAGTATTTTTCTACCCTAAATGACAGTAACGGCAAAGATTTGCTTCTTTTGTCACATATTTTGAAACTAGAAACAGAGTTTGTCTCTAAAAGTAGAATTACCAATAAGAGATATTCTTTCCGCAATTTAACATTTGGTAATGGCAAAAGAATTGCTTCATTAATAAGACAGGAAAACGGGGGGAAATGTTACTTGCAGGTAAAATCATTGAGGGTTATTATTTTCCCTCATAAGGAGTTTGATCGCTGTTCACTAAGTAGACGTTTAGAAAATTTAAAGAAAAATGAAGCATTTCAAGGAAAAAAGAGACGTTATTCTTTTCCGACATTAAAAATTTGATAAAGGATAAACAGATTTGCTTTACTGATTTGATGTTCCAAAAAATTCAGGCTTGGTACTTTAGAGATAAATTTAATGATAGTTATTTTTTTCCCTCATTTAAAATTTGGCACTTTCTTAGATTTTGTCATTGATTCTAAAGATATTGGAAAGAATGTTTGGTACTGGATTAAAGATCCTTAATTATTATTCTTGTAATATGTTAGTAATTCCATAATAAGCCTAAGAATGTGAGAGTTAAATGAAAATTAAATGTCTTGAGAAATATTTCAGATACGCCGTACTTGACTAGGCGTGTAGCAAATTTGGTAGTATCCGAAACGGCTGTACAATTTTTACACTGAAACTGCTTCGTTGTCTGGTCTATTCTATTAAAAATATGATTATATTTGCAAGAATGTTCACAGGAACTAAACTAACAGCAAATAATAGTGTATCTAAGCAAATCCTTCATTTCTCTTGAACACATTGTTGCCCGGTAAATATGAAGGGCTGTGATGAGCTGATGTGAAAACATTCAGAGGCTATCCAATCAAAAGGCTAAGAGATTTTATATTTAAAAAGAAGCTCATGGAAAAATATAGGAGTTGTCGAAATAGTTTCCAATGTAGGGAAAATAGACAGGGGGAAGGGCAAAGCGATATTACTGACTTACATATTTCTAACGGAAATTACACAATACAAAGATAAAAATAATGGAACTAATGACAAAACTTATATTAAATTATGTTTCATTTCCGGCAGTAAATTTGTAACATGATTTAAAAATGGAAAATTACCCCATTGCACCATATATGGAGCAAAGTAGCAGTGAAAAGTTTTCTTCGTGAAATATTTTCTATTTGATTAGTTAATTTATCACATTTAACTGTTATTTTGTGCTTTCAAAAAAAAAAAAAAAAGGTGAACAATTGGCACTATAAAAAACCATGAGGCAAAGTGGAAAATAAAATGTTTTGAAATAAAACGTTTTCTATATTTGATGAGTAAAAATATTTTTCCTGAAATCAATGTGTAAATAAATGAATAAGGGAATTAATAATTAAAAAATTATGCATAAGTAAATAAATGACTAAGTCAATTAATATAAGAGAAAATCATGAGTGAATAAAATAAATGAGCAAAAAAAAAGTGAATGAATGAATAAATAAGTGAATTTAAAAGTAAATTGATAATGGCAATGAAGTAACAAATGAAGAAATGCGCATGTGTTTCAATAAATGAATAAATAACTAAACGAAATGAACTACTTTACTTTGTCCCGCGTTCACCTGACAGATTGCATTGAACATTTCACATCGAAATATGCCTTATATGAACTAAATATAAGTACTGCACTAGGTATCTGTAGAAGTCAATTAGCGCTTAAAATCATAATTGCAAAAACTTTATCGTTTTATAATAACAAGTAAGATTTTTGATAAACCTCGAATATTGGAATCTCAGTATCAAATTTTGAAAATGACTTGTAACATGTTCTTCGTTAATCATTATATTTTTTTATTTTTTGACTAGAATCAACTGTACGTTTAGGGACTTAGTCGAAATGTTGCTAGACAGGTGGCTCTGCACTCTGAAAATATTCAGCCATTTCACTTGTCCCGATATTTCACTTTGCCCCACATTCCTCTACGTATTGATACCCTTTAGTGAAAGTTTGACAAAACGAGAAGATCCGAATAATTATCTCAACTGATACAGAATGCGTTAATATTAATTAAACTCAACATTTCTGAAAAAATCTCTTCACTCCAGATAGAGAAACAGGGGTGCCCATCCCCCCCCCAAGCTCAATAGCGCAAATCCCCCCCCCCCCCCAAATTTTTCACAACCCTCTTGTCCTTTTTATTTTTATTTTCACCCCTCTTTTTAATTTTACTTTTATTTTCACCCCTCTTTTTTATTTAATTTTTTTTAATATTATTAATTTTTTTTAATGTTACTTATTTATTTTTTAAATATTATTTATTTGTTTTTAAAAGTTATAACTATTTTTTATTTACATATTAATTTTTAAAAGTACTAATAATGCGCAGAATATAATCGCTTTTTTCCCCTTCCAGACATTCAAAGCAAACACAAGGAAAAAATAAATAAAATAAATTAATAAATCATAATAATAATAAAGAAATAATTTAAATTAAAAAAAATTAATTAATAATTTAAATAAAAAATATTAGTAAAAAATTTATAATTAAAAAATAAATAAATAAATAATTTAAATAAATAAATTAGTTTAAAAAAAATCCCCCCCCCCCCAAAAAAAAAAAATTTGATGGCGCAACTTGCGCCATAATCCCCTCTTGTGGGTACCCCTGTAGAAAAATAAGTGAAAGATTATGACAATTTAGTGGAGAAATTCCTTTAAATCTCACTTGTTACATGGCTCTCTAAGAAAATTGCCATTTGCAGCACACAAAAACTATGCTCACAAAAACCTGTTCCGTCCGGGTTTGGAAAGTTGAGAGTCGATTTAACTAGTAATCGTGGAAGAGGAGGACTTAAGTAAATAGACTTAAAACCCAGTTAAAAGCATGAATGCGGAAGTTTATCAAGTAGTTTGCAGTAAAAGCTATAATTTTAAGCTTTAGTTAAAAGGAAAAGTAATATGTAAAAGCTTTAAACTTTAAAGATTGTTCCTGAACGGAAAAAAAGACAATTATAATGTAAAAACAAAAATATACCAAGTTTGAATTTGACCAGAACGTTAACTCTTTATATATGTTATATATATTAAGGGGACCGGAAAGTAATGTCATTTTTTTTCAAACAAATCATGTTTTTCCTTCGGAATAGGTTAAGGTTGCCGAAAGCAAGTTGAAAAGTCATCAAATCACTGTCATTAGAAATTAGAAAGTGGAATAGGGTATAAGCAAATTTTTAAAATCGTACGGTTTGCCACTGCTAAACCAGTGGGGGACCGGAAAGAAATGTCATTATTTTAAACAAATCAATTGTTAAAAGTTTTTATTTTAAATCAACGACGAAAGTATCCTCGGAAACAAGGGTCTTTTGCTATCTAGTAATACATTTTAAATCCAGAATATATTAAAAAGAAAAGGCTTTTGGAGTAAAATATACTAAAATGTCATTTGGATACATGCTAAATTTTCAAGTTTTTGTGTAAGAAAGTGTTTTGGTATCGGAAGTAAGGGAAATCCGAATGCTTCACCAATAATACTCACCAGAGCCAGGCCCGTCATTTAGAGGGGGGGGGGGGGGGGCAGGGGGGTCAATACACACCGCAACTCGCAATTCGTCATTATGAAAAATATCACTTGAATTGGAGAAGTCAAAATTCTTTTTTTTCATTTCATCTTCAAAAGCTCTAGAGCACAGAAATTAAGAGTTCTCAAACTTTTTAAGAGGCGGAATTCTTGGTTCTTTACATTAACTTCAAAGAACATCATTCTTGTTAACGACTAAAGGCTATAATATTAACGGAATGGAAGTCAAATGCTAATCATTTGCTATCATAATTCCCTTTTTTTTTTTAAATAAAGAAACTTGGAGAGAAAATTTACGCTAAGGTTCCGAGGAACACACTTGACTACTCTAGACTGTAAACAGAAAAAAAGAGTCTAGAGCCAGTATTATTGTTTAAAATAATATTTATAAATATGGAAATAAAAGCATTTGGCATTTTTTAACTAGTGCCAAAAAACTCTTTAAGCTAAGTTTAGAGCTATATTAGTATATGGAAGTAAAGTAAGCTACCACATTTCAGTTGATCGTGTTTCTGATACACTAAAGGCTTCTTTTTTTATCCAGTTTCATACCTGGTTGTTCTAGATGCAAATAGCCAATTTGCATGAAAATAATAGAATTTTGCGATTTCTGTGAATTTAAAGTCAAATATTTCAGTACGCCAACAGTCAATTATACACATTTTGTTAAATACGGGTATTGCTATTTAGTATGTATTTACAGAGATATAGGGTGGTTATAAATTAACAGGAGGTGTTTGGAGCCCTCTAGCTCGCGAACTACTGGGCGAAACATTGCCAAATTTCGTGAGCGTGCATATTAGACCATGGGATTTTGATTTCTGGAATAAAAAAAAAAAAAAAATAGTTTGAGAAATCACCACCAGGGGGAAATTTGGCGCTGTAAAAGTGTATTACACTGAATATCGCGAATTAAACTTGAAAAGATGCTGCATAAATCAATTTCGCCAAGCAAAAATGATTGTGCTTTGCAAATGAGGTTTAATATGATCGCCGTAGAATTTTCTATTAAAAAAAAAACATCACCACGAACATTTAACCAAATAGAATGCAATAATTTGCATAAACGCGTTGCGTTTAGCGATCATCTGTAAAATGACGGACTGGGAGCATTCTCATAAAGAAATCCATTCTGATATGTTACGAGCTGCCGTAGAAAATGTTGTGCATCGTATGCAGTTCTTACAACTTTACAATGGCGATCATATCAAACCAAACATTTTTTGTGACAAAAAAAAGTCATTTTTGCAAATAAAATGGATGCATATTTTGTCAGTAGCAATTAATTCTTCGATAATCAGAATAATACACTTTTACAGCGCCAAATTTCCCCCTGGTGGTGATTTTTCAAACTAATTTTTTTTATTCATGAAATCAAAATCCCATGGTCTAATATGCACGCTCACGAAATTCGGCAATATTTCACATAGTAGTTCGCGAGCTATAGGGCTCCAAACACCTCCTGTTAATTTATAACCACCCTGTATATACTTATGTAGATAACTGTTGGCGCAAGAAGATTTCGACGGTCAAAGTTACGGAAAAAACTTATTTCGAGCAATTTTGCATGACCTTTGATCCAGCGCCAAGATTCAACCATAAATATTCTTGGCCTATTAGTTACTGTGGAAGAAGTAGAACACAAGATAGTTAGTGCTTTGGCGAAAAAATTCCTGGCTAAAGTAAATTGGCATGTTTCTCATAAAGAAAAACAAAGTCCATCTTTTACCTTCCAAAACTAGTATAAGAAACTAGTACAAGAAAAAAAGTAGTACAAATATTATAAGGGCAATCTATTTAGCTATATACAAACTTTGCATAAGAAAAAAAATGCAAAATGAAAAAAAACAAGGTAGCGAGTAGTTTTTCATAAAGAACAAACATATCTCAAAAATTTAGGCAAAAGGACCACTCCATGATGGTCCATGAAGGGGTGGCAAGTACCACCACTTTGTCCCGCACGTAACGCTCATTTATTTATTATAAAGTAGTAATTTTAAAAGTAATCAAGAATATTTTTGTCGCTTAGAAATCCCGCATTAGTTTGTGATTTCTTAATCATCAACATTTTTTTCCTCATCCTCTAAATTAACTACTTTTGAATGAAATAAATGAGCGTCACTTGCGGGACAAGATGGCAGCTTTTTCGTTGAATGGCCTAAAATCAAATATGCCAAATATCCAAGTCTTTCCGAATTTTAAAAAACTAGCTGTTTTATACAAACATTATTCACTTAATCTATTCAAGTTGAGCACTTAAAATCGGCAATTTTCGTCCATCATGTATTAAAACGTCAAACATTGAGATGCACCACAGATTAGCTGTAAAAGTTTTTATGAAAAAGAAGCAGCGGATGAAGAACAAAACATTTTGCAATGTGCCAAAGAATTAATTAATTTGATAACGTCATTCCAAAGATTAATAACTAATCCCCGGAGCCATTTCGCTTTCAACCTCCAGCAATTTCAGCAGATCAAACACATAACAAAAGGCTCGTTGCTTTTGCAAAAGTAAAATTTATAGTCTTTCGCTACTTTGTTTCTTCTTATTGCATCAAGTTGAATTGAGATTAAGGTAAATGGAACGTACCGGCACTAATGATTTTTTTCTGCCTTCTGTGCAGCACATTTCAATTGCATGGTGTCTTCGTGAAATAAAACCGATGGAATGCTTTTCGCGAAGAGAATATTGTTCTTAGAAGAAAGTCATTGTTCTTCAGAATAATTGTCTGCGATTTGGGGAATGGCCTTTTCGTTCGGCAAAAATGTGCTCTATATAAACGTGTATGTTTTGTTCTTACCATGGACGTTTTGTGCACCATGGATTTAGACATTTAGCTCACTATGGATTTTTAGTGCGTCATGGATACTTGGCGCACTATGGATTTTTAGTGCTCCGTGGATACTTAGCGCTCTATGGATTTTTGGTATACTATGCATAACCAATTGCCATGTCCATAGACTTTAATTATACCAAGAATGTATAGGTTGCAGATTCTGACGTTTTCATTGCAAACAAAAAAAAAAGGCCATTGTTTTTTTTTCGTTCCAAATTTACTTAGAACATTATTCAAAACTGCCAATAAAAATATGTATTTTCTCTATTATATAATAATGTAGCTCTAAACATGTTGCAATGAGTCAAACCTTTATTGATACATGTAGCTAACCAAACTTAACCTGGCACTGTCGTAATGCTGCTATTAGGACCTTGGTAGCATTCACAATAGGTTTGCCTCAAATACAAATTTTAATTTTTAACGAATTATCGATTAGTTAAAAAAATACTTTTTCCAAAACTATGTTTATTAATAAGGGGACATTACTATAACGGATATCGGTCCGATTCGCCGCTATCCAATGAAAGTCCCTATTCTTTGCACTATAGACTTACAAGGGGACCACCGGCTCTTGCTCGCTGTCCCTCACCAAACTCAGGAACTGCATGCAGTTTCTTTCATATTACTTCGAGTTTTGAACATCGACATCGTTACAACTATAGCATTAAATTTATTTCAATCTTTGCTTAAAACTTGAAAGGATAATTTAAAAATTCTGCTCGATTTCTCAAAGTTTCAACTAATAGATGGGCTGCTGCGAATCTATCATATGAATCGCAGTATCATTTAAATTAAGAATTTATGATTTTCTTTTAGGAGATATGATACAGGATTCGTTAAAGAAGCAAAATGAACAATCAAATAAAACCAGATACTTTATGTTTATGCGCTAATTGTCCGATGAATGTCCGATGGTAACAAGACCTATGTTTTTTATTTAAGTTCGCAAGCAGTAGCGTACATAAACTAAGGTGCGCCCCCCAGCAAGATTTGTAAGTGCGCCCCCCACCCCCTATTAAAATGTAAAAAATATTTTCCCCGTGTTACCTTTAGTGCTATTTTTCTGGATCGGGCGCCCTCAAACCTCTTGTGCCCCCCCGCGCCGCGGGGGTTGCGGGGGCGCTATGTACGCCACTGTTCGCAAGCATGATTGTGACGAATTTTGGCTATGTAATGAATTTATGCATTTTCTTTAAACGTTTTCAATTACTTTCCGTTAGCCAAAGAGACGTTTCTGTCTCAACTTTTTTTTCACCGTTACTTACAATGGCTTTCAATAGAGTATCTACGATAGGGTCCAAAAACAAACGTTTACCTAACAACTACAGTAAACTCTCGATTATCTACGAGCGGATTGTCCACGAAAGTCTCGGGAAAGAAACAAACACAATTAACTGAATTTTTCGAAAAAGCACGAATTTAAATTTCGTTTTTTCTTTACATTTCTTACCCAAAAGTGAGGTTCACTTCATCCAATAACTTATTTTGATTGCGTTATCGTAAGTACAACTTCTTTATAGATTTTATATGCTTGAGAACCTCATATATAAATAATTTTTTTTGCTGTACCTATCGTCACTGTTTGTACAGATCACGTTTTAAGTGTAATGCAATTACTTTTAAGCAGAAGACATTTTTTATATTCTTTAACCTATATTTTATGCTTTTTTCGGATTATCCACGAGTTTCGTTATTCGCGATACCCATGCCTCCCAATTCCACGGCTAATCGAGAATGTACTGTAGTTCCATTTAGTTTTCACTATGAGTGACATATGCCTTTTATGCACCGGGCGTGTCATGATGGGAGATTATGGTAGGCGGCAGTGACCTCCCAGAAAATTTCTTATTCGGTAAATTTTGCTGACGACTCGGAAAATTTTGGAAAAAAAACCACATTTCTCATTTTATAAAATGATAATAATCTTTATAAGGAACAGCACTTATGTGTGTATGTTCGTATAAGTTCGGAATTACATTAGATAAACCGAGAGTTACCTTGCTCCTGAAAATTTTAGTTCGCGGTGCCCCAGTAACTACTGCGACATGTTTCATAGAATAAAATTAAATCTTTGTATTTAACTTTCGCTATGCATAAAAAGATTCATACATATCGCACGCCAAGAAGAATACTGTCACAACTCAAAAACAGAAAAATTTAAGATGGGGAAAAGAAATTGATATATTAAAGCAATTAGTAATAGTGCAGTCTATCATACATTAGGTTAGATCATTTCGGCTCATTTGCTTTCATAATGCTTTTAAAATAAACGTTTCTTTTTGACTTTTAAATCATGGCTCTGGGTACATCTCTGAACATTCGGAGTTTCGACTTTTGAGTTGTGACAGTATTCTTCTAGGCGTGCGATATATTACGTGAAAAGAAAGATTGTGGTTCAGTGAAACAGAAAATGTCTATTTCCATTCGTTTTTATGTAACTAACCTACCATGTTTTATTGTAACTCGAAAATATATATTTTATGACTTAACGTGCATCATTATGTATGTAAATTTACATTCACGTTAAAACTGTATGGTAGTTAGAGTACTTCTGTGAAGGGAAAAAAACACACCTTTTTTCACAACGCATTATACTCAAATCGCATTCAAAAAAATAAAATCTTGATTCATCCTTGCCACAATAGGTTCTTTCGAGCCTCCATCAAATGTGGTATAAAACTGTTGATGAAAAATTAGGGAAGAGATTTATGGCTCTTTGCGGGGTCGTGAGAACATTAGAAAGAAATGTAACGACCACATTCAGGGGGAGTTCCCGAGCAGCAAAACATCCCCCAACAATTCTGGATCTCTGGGTTGTTCCATCTAGCCGACCGAAAACCTGAAAGGCATCAAGTTAATCAGACGGGTCAAGGCGATCTGGCCAAAGTGTGAATCGCCACAGATTTCGCTTCGTGCGAAAAGGTTAGGCAAATTGCATTGAAACCTGATGATCATAATATTGGGAACAAAAAATATGTAATTCAAACCTGTTCGATAGGGCTCATCCTTTGGCCAGATTCCAAACGGTTTTCCACGTTCTATAAAGGTAAACAACACCCACTCTTTATGTCGGAGCACAGATCCACGTGCCAAGGGGAGTCATGTCGTGCGTGATGCCAAAAACGATGTCAGTCGGAGATTTTTGTGTGTTTTCGTTCTGTAATTCGAAAGAAAAACCAACAGAACTTGACACGGAGCAGTCTTTAGCATACTTTCCGTGATTGGAAGTGTCGAAATAATTCATTAGCTGAAAGTGATTTATGACAACCTTCTGAATAGAGAGGTTACAGTTGAAGGCTAAGTACTAAGGGCAGAAATTGTTAAATTAGTAAAATATCTGAAAGATGAAAATATGTTGATTCATTAATAAACTATTATTGGTTGGAAAAAACAAGATGGCCTAAAAAAGGTAGAAGTCGGGATTTCATCTTTAAGTTTTTTGTGAATATTCCCGATTTGGTTAATTGCTTGATTCCGGTTTCATCTTAACTCAAGGCTAAAATACCAAACATTTACCTATCACTTGTACTGTACTCACTTCAAATTTAGCAAAAAAGGGTTAAAGTATTTTTTTAAAAAGTAACTGTGTGAAATTCTGTAATATTATTATTTATAATAAAAATAAACAGTACATTATTTTTCAAAACTTTGCAATTAATGTACTAAAAAGTAAACTTAAAAATAAAAACGAAATAGATTAAAACTGAAGGCGGTTTTTTTATTGATGCACTTCTTAGAGCAATTTAGTGTAATACATTAGCATGTCATTTGGTAAATAATTGATTAAAAAAAATAATCTTCCCTGTTAATGGACATTGAAAGATATTTTAATGTTTTTTTTTTAAACAAATAATTTGCCAACATCTCTAAAATAATGAGATGGTAAAGTCTGGCTGTTCTAGTGAATAGATGCATTAGTAAAAAATAAGATCAAGTAAAAGCAGTCCATAAAAATAGAATTTTTATGCTTCTTTGCCAAAAATTGCAGACTCTCCATAAAAAATTAATTCCATGGTTCGCGTATTGCGCGCATATAATTGAGACTTTTATCATTCTGAAACTCCATTAAGAAAATCGAAAGTACATTTATGTACCCCGAGACTACAACAGTTTAATTTCATAATACCATATTGCTTGATGCGTTTTTTTTTTTTTTTTGCATTGAAAACATCTCTGGCTTTCCAATTTACTGCTGTCTACAAACACTTTAACAATTACCGCTTCTTTGATGTTTTATTTTCATTGAAGCTGTATTCTAAGTCTTTGCAGAAGCAATTAATTTCAACTTACTTAACTTGCTTTAAATGTTAACTAAGATAACATGTTTATTGGTCTTTTTAAAAACAGGTCATCACGTTATTTGATCAATAAGAAAATTACGTTTGAAGAAAGTAACGTCAAATGTAATGTGTTTGTAAAGTTTATTTAAAAACATCAAAAGTATCATTATTATTATTAAGTGTTTAAAAAATAGGAAAGAAATTTCTTAATGATATTTTGTTCCGTATCTATATATGGGAGATTCTCTGTAAACTCGTCATTTTTCACACGAAATCTGTCCGGGCACGGTTTTTTGAAATGTTCGTATAATTATAATACTATTGCTCAGAAAATGAATCTATTACTTTGACTTGAAAGAGGGCCAATTGAAGTTTGTGTTTTTCTGATAAATCATGATAGGGGGTAAGTCCCCCGCCTAGTATAACTAGGCAGGGGACTGTGCCAGGTGACCGTGTTTTTGCTCTTTGTTGCGTAATATCTGCAAAACTATTGGAACATAATTAGTTACGAGACTACCTATAAATTTAGGCACAAATCGTGGACATAATAACTAATATGTTTTATCATTAAATTAATTGACATTAATAAAATCACTTCCCAGAGGACTGTTTTCGCAACGACCCTGATGCATATTTTCATCACAAATGTGGCTCTCAAACTAAGCAAAGTAGCGTTTCAACACCGTTCTCGGCAATTTCGGCAAATTCACACTGATTACTTTAAACTTCATGCCAAAAAGAATTTGCAAAAGTTATAGATTTTTCGTGTTACAGCTTTGAATTTGTTGCAGGGGACTGTTTGAAAAAACTCCGGACAGAATTTACATGACAATTTTAAGTTTTAGAAATACGTAATTATACCTTATTTCACAAGAAAAATACAGCTTCATTATTCTATTTTTAGATATTAATTGCCAAATTTATGTAGTGTTAATAGGTTTTCTGAAATACTATCTTTAACAGTTAGACTATGGGATTGGGACAGCCAGGGGACTGTGTTTTTGGCGCTTAGATAATTTCTAGAAAAAAATATTAAATTGTTATCATTCCAAATACAATTGGGCCACAAAGTATTAATGCTTTACTTGTATTAAGAACGATAATTACTTTATTACACTTTATTATTTTTAAACTACTCGGTCCGGACAGCGAATTACCAGTTTACAGAGAATAGCCCATATATGAAGGATCTCGAGTTTGTGATTGGTTCGCTATAGAAACAGCACAATTTATTATTTCTGGTATGTATATGAAAGACTTCGTTTGTACGTATTGACGAGTAAATGTAAGTCTATATGATTGCTATACAAAGTAGAAAAAAATTATTATACCTTGTGATACTTTCATATTCGAGCATATGAAAGCATTTATGTGTATAGTGCACTTCTGGTAACTTGACCTTGACACTGTTTGCCTCTTTTTGGATAGTTCTGTTAAAAAGGAACGGACTATATAAACAGATTGGAGTTGGAATACTATATGAAAGTAGCCTAACTCGATGCAGAACCAAATGCACTTCCCCCAAAAAGAGTTGCACCCCTAAAAGTGGTAAACATTGTCAAGGTCATAGCTCGCGTTTCAGGAGTGTTATATGTTGTGGTCGCTATAGAAAGCCACATTATTGGACAATGTGGAAAGAATGTTGCTTAAAAACTCACTCATTCTCTGCTAGAGAAAACCAGCAAGGTTTCCGTCAAAAAGTAAAATCCTTTTATTCTTTGTTTATTTTCTTTTAAATCGGAAATTAAATCGATTTTAGCTGTATAAGAAAAACAAAAATTAGCTCTTTTCCTCAGATTTTAAATAATTTCGAAGCTGATAAAAACTGTCGTATGAAATTTATTTGAAAATTCTAGAACATGAGTTTTTTCGATTGATTAATTTTTGAGTGACTAAAATTGATAATTAAAGTTTTTTTTTTTACAAATATTTTCACATTTTATCAAATTTGAGTCAGTACACCTCATAGGTAGGGTGAAGTGGGGTAATTGCGTACTTGGGGCAAATGTGTACTCATTTGAAAAAAGGAGGAAAAACTGAAGCTAGCTGCTATCTAGTGGCGCCATTTGGAAGCCTGTAGTTCAGTGATCACTTCTCAGATGGCTACACCTATGTCCAGATAATAAGGCTTTGTCAATCTGCCTCCAGTTCGTCAGGTGTTTTTTTCGTTATGAATCACATTTCGTGGACTTTTGTTTACAGTGCTGCAGGATCACCATTTTCAGCTAGATTTGATTAGTTCTTGGATAAATCACTTGAAGGTAAGTTGTTTTCTTCATTAATAGCTGCAGATTAGTTAAATTAATGTTTACCTGTACATAATGTTGAGGTATACATTTACCCCGGTTTGTTTTCAGTCACGGGGTAAATGTGTATTTTCTCCTGGGGCAAATGTGTACTACAGTACACATTTATCCCAAGCAAAATTTACATAGAATACACATTCACCCACTCCTTATTAGACTTTTACAATATTATTAGGGCTTATATTTTTGTTCCCAAATGTTTGATTGACCTCCTCACAATAAATTAATTGAAAAAATTGGAGAAAACATTTTCGTTTAACCTCACTCTGAAGATATTAGCGAAATCGATGGGAATGCTATTGTCACCAAGCTTCCAGAGCCATCTGTGGGAAGCAGAGGTGTTTTTATATTCTCAGTTAAATTTTCCACCTACAACATGGATTAGCAGAGTTACTGGAGGTCTCACTCAAATTTTCTATTCTCATTTTGGCCAGGACTTGCCACTATAATTCCCTTTTTTTTCCTTCCAAGACACAAATTTTGACATGTTCTTTTCAATTTTGCTATTAAAGACGTTTTTTACCCTTTATTCCTTTGCTTTGTACTTTGTTTTCACCTTTGTAAACTGTGCCAATTAAGAGAGGACAGAAGGTGAACAACAAAATAAGTGCATAGCTTCCACTGGAATATTCAGAAATAAAAAAATCATATACAGAATTTTTTGTCCTTAACTGCGCTTTTGTACTTATTTAGCCCAACAGTAAAATAACTGAATTGTATAGGATTTTCATGCGGCGTACACATTTGCCCCAACTTGTGGGGCAAATGTGTACTTCAGAGGTGGTTTTAAAAACATAGCAATACAACCATGAAAAAAATAGGTTTTTTTTAATTCTTTGGGTGATTTGTAATCTAGAGAAACGCCGCTAAAAGATGATATACAAAAAATAAAATTCTGAATAACCCCCTCCCCACCAGAGACTGAAGAAGTTGAATTTCGTCAAAACACGTACACAATTACCCCACTTCACCCTAATCAAGAAATTTAGTAAGACTGAATTCAAACGAATATTTTTGTAAGTAGGGGAATGTGGGGCAAAGTGACATAGTTAAGAAAACGTAGATATTTCAAAATGAACAAATTGGAAATTGTTCTGAAAATCATCGTACATAAAGAAAAAATAAGTTATTTTGAGTACAACTATTGTTGAAATCTTATTTTTCATTTTTGGCATTTATTTTGCACTTAAAAAAAAGGTGGAAATTTTTCACCACAAAAAACCACGCGGCGAAGCAAAAATACGATATTTTCGTAATGAAACCTTTTTTAGCCTACTTTCCCGTTAAAAATAAAAGAAAGACGAAAAAAGTATTAAAATTGGCTTAATGCATCTAAAAAATATCGCCAAGTCCAAAAAATATCGCCAAGTTAAAAAAAATATCGCCAAGTCCAAAAAATATCGCCAAGTTAAAAAAATAAAAAGGTAAAATGAATATCGAAAAATTAAAAATTTGAAAGTAGGGTATTGAGATGGGGAATTTGTGTGTCTGTCGGTCTGTCGGTCGGTCTGTCTGTCTGTCCCCCCCTAATAACTTTTGAATGAATATTCCGATTTGGACAAACTTTTTTTTGTTGGAAAGATCTCGGCGAGTACAGCTCATTCCCATATTTGATTTTTCGATTTGAACAATTTTTGGTTCAACTTTGAGCCGTTCAAACAACCTGTCCCGCGATGCTAACTTTTTAGTTAACAGTCCGATTTGAACAAACTTTTTTTTGTTCGAAAGAACTTTTCAAGGATACTTCATTCCTGTATCTACATTTTCGATTTGAACAATTTTTCGTTCAACATTGAACCGTTCAAGCAACCTTTCCCCCCTAATAACTTTTGAATGAACATTCCGATTTGAACAAACTTTTTTTTGTTGGATAGATCTCGGCGATTACAACTCATTCCCATATTTGATTTTTCGATTTGAACAATTTTTGGTTCAACTTTGAACCGTTCAAACAACCTGTCCCGCGATGCTAACTTTTGAGTGAACAGTCAGATTTCAACAAACTTTTTTTTGTTCGAAAGATCTTATCAAGGATACTTCATTCCCGTATTTACATTTCCGATTTGAACATTTTTTCGTTCAACATTGAACCGTTCAAGCAACCTTTCCCCACCAAATACTTCTAAGTGAACCATCCGAATGGAATAAACTTTTTTTTGTTTGAAAGATCTCGGAGAGGTTCATTCCCTTATTTCGCTTTTTGGTTTGAACCATTTTTCGTTCAATATTGAACCGTTCAGAAAAAAATTTAACATTAGCGCCTACGGGGAATTTAAGTTGAATGTTGATCCTGGAACTTAAAGTCGGATTTCCTTCAAACTAACTTTGTAAAAAAATGGTTTTGATAAATAATGTTTGTAAAGTACTTTTCTGAATAATCTTCTGTGAGGACTCTGATTCCGACTCCGACTCCACAAACATGGCGGAAATGCAGGCTCAGAAAAAAATGACTGACTGTGCAGACGATTTTTTGTTTATTTATTCATTTGTGTTATTTTATTTATTACTATTATTTTTTTTTGGCAGACGATTATTTTTTGTAACAAAAGTGTTTCATTCACGAGGGCATTTTATTCTTTATTTATATTTAACAACTGGCAACGGTTTAAAAGTGAAAATCGAGACATTTTATCGACGGACGAGTTTTTTTTCCTTTCTTTGATAAAATGTGTTTTGATGTACTTTGTACTTTTAATTTTTTTTTTTTTGAAAACGATTGAGGAATTTTTCTATAGAAGAACTGTAACAGTTACATTCTTTAAAAGGTGCGACAAAACTTCATTTATTCATTTATTTACTTTTTATGTCTCTATTTCCTCTGATGAGAGGGGTATATTTTGCTTTTAGAAATCAGCTATAAGTGCTAAAAAGTTATGTTTGACATAATGTTTAGTCTCAGATGATCAAGAGAATAATGATCAGATGCTAGAATGCCGATGTCGATGTACGGGAAAGTAGGCTCGTTTAGTTCTTGACAGAACTTCTTGTTATTTGATGAGTTGCAGTAATTTTCATCAAATGGATGTGTAGATAAACGATTAAAGGATTTATTAATTAAAAAAACGAATAAATATATAAACAGCTAAATTAATTAATATATGAGAAAAATAAATGAGTGAATAAAATTGAGTGTTAATAATAATATAAGTGGATGAATTAATAAATAAGTTAATTAATATGCAAAAGAATGAATAAATTAACAAATGAAGAAATAAGAACGTGATTTAGTAAATGAATGCATAAGCAAACGAAATGAACTATTTCACTTTGTCCCATCCACGTAACACCGCGTGTACTTGAAAAATTACATTGAACATTTAAAATCAAAACATGTCTAATATAAAACAAATAAGGACTGCACTGCACATCAATAGATGTCAATTAATAGTTAAAATGATAATTACAAATTTTTTGGCATTTTATACTAACAAGAAATATTTTTGAAAAACTACGAATTTTTCCAGGTATAGTGTCAAATTTTGAAAACTCTTTGTATAATTTTTTCGTTAATCTTTGGAGCTATTTATTTTTTGACAGGAATTAACAAAACGTCTAAGAACTTAGTTAAAGTATTGCTAGCTAGATGGCGTAACAAACTGAAAATATTTAACACTTTCACTTTGCACCACATTCCCCTATAAGCATGTAGTATTCCCTAATGTAAGTTTCATTTGATATTTTCTCAGAAAAGGTTCCCACCATTTTCAGCAATTTTGTACCCATCGTGAAAGAAAATAATCCAGAGATTTCAGGACGAATTTGGGTTCATTCAACTGGAATTGGCCGTTCGTTACACATTTTCACATATGTTTGTGGCTGATTTTTTTTTTTTTTTTTTTTGATTTGGTATAC
The DNA here is from genome assembly GCA_038373865.1 of Uloborus plumipes. Classification (NCBI taxonomy): domain Eukaryota; kingdom Metazoa; phylum Arthropoda; class Arachnida; order Araneae; family Uloboridae; genus Uloborus; species Uloborus plumipes. The sequence goes on from JAXGGA010010228.1 coordinate 37,459, forward strand.
TGAGAAAATAAACAGAAAAGTAAGAGGCAACACCCATTTTTAGCCTATTTTCCCATAAATGCAAAAATAAAGGGGGTGGGGAGGGAAGGTTTAGTCATAATTATGTTGCTCAAAAAAAGAAGAAAGAATAGAAAAATATGTAAATAAACAATTGAAAAAATTGAAAAAGTAAAAACAAAAGCATGTTGGGTATTAAGAGGGGAAAAATATTTGTTGAATTGTTGTCTTAAAAACTGTATCGGCAATAGTCCAATAGGGACAAAGCATTTATTTTATTTTATTTTATTTTTTTATTACTAGGACACCTGATTCATAATCTCTATTGTGTTTTTTTTTAATAATTTGTAGGTGATTCAAAAAAAAATAGACGGTTTCAAAATATATGCTTATAATAAAGCTAGCAAGGGTGCCGTGAGAAAATTTCATTCCTTTGAAACAGGGGTGGCCAACCCGCGGTACGCGTGCCACAATGTGGTACGGCAGAGCTATAACAGTGGCACGCGAAGACTTTTTGAAAAAAATCCAAAATTGAGGGAAAATGTCGATCTCAAAAATATTGATAAAAACTAAAACCCTTGAGCTGATAAATATAATGATATTATGACGATTAAGTGTCAGGAGGCTGGCTTACAAAGCGTCTTAACTACAATATTGCAAAGTATTTATAGCGTTAGAATGAAACTTTCGATGCTGCAGAATGGATTCTTGAGCTGCAATAGTTTCAGCTACGGGTGATGAAATTTTTAAAGAAAGTTAACTCTGCAAGTAAAACTAATAAACCGCAGATTGGACAAAATTCGGTATGGTTGCATAAATAAAGATCCTTAAATTGTTAGTGTTACATTACTTGAAAATAATTTGGGAAAAAAACTTCAAAAGTATCATCGAATTATTTATCACAAACTCCTTGCCACAGAATAAGACTTTTTCTGTGCTGGTGACTCTGTAGAGTTCACTGTATTAACAAACTACGAATTAGAGCTCTGAATGTTTTGTGAACTTTTCCCAGGAGAAAGAGGAAAGCATGGCAAGCTACTCCTTCATTGAAATATGCAGTAGCTGTCCAAAGGAAAAATAGTCATAAGATTTTAGAATTTTAAGGAGTGTGTATTTTAAAATGTTTGGAATTAAAGCAATGAGGACTTGGTACTTAGGAATGAAGAATAGCAAATGAATTTAGCAATGTCATCTCTTGTTATCTGCCGTTTAAGTAATTTAAATTTAAGATAGTACAAAAAAAAATTCCTAAGCCAGTATAGGTCATCTACATTCCTTTATGATGAAACTTCAGTTTCTTTCTCTCTACTTTGGAGAAAAAGAATAAAACATTAAAGCAAATACTGAAAGTATTAACCCAAATTTAATAATTTTCCAATGATATATGGAGAAAATTTTACACGTATTTTAAGTATACATTCAGCGTAAGGTTTAATGATTTTCAGGATCAAAAAAAAAAAAAAAAAAAAATGCTGATCTTTTCAAATTCTTTGTCTATTTTTCTACAAGGCACTACTTGTTACCCTTCTGAAATCCAAATCAGAATTACTGACCTTTTGCATTGGTAATCAAATATAAGAGCTTACTTCAACAGAAAATCATCCAGCTTACATGTAAATTTGGAAATTTGTACCAAAAAAATTTTTTTTTACAATCATTTTAGCCGTCTGAAGCTGTTTTATATTTGGTTCAAAATACGCTTCTAAACAAATAATTTTTTGTTATGAACATAGAAAAGTCTAAATAACTTTGAATATTAATCGGTAGCACTTAACCCTTTATGCCCCGACGGGACTCAGAAGTCCCGCTTATATTAATTTAGTTTTTTGAATCCTAAATAGCTGGAATATATAATTGAATATATAAATTCATTATATTAGTTAAAGATTCCGGGCTGTTGTGCCGTGGTCTGAATGGCTTTACTCCATACATTTCGATCGCAACTGCGGCGGTCATCTTCAGTGGGTGTCGTTGATTAATTTGATGACCGCTGCAGTTGCGATCGAAACGTATGGAGTAAAGCCATTCAGGCCACAGCACAACAGCCCGGAATCTTTTACTAATATTTACACCGGCCGTGAAAGCCTTCATTCTTACATATAAATTCATTGTTAAGTTAATTTGGGTCCATAAAGGATTAAAACACTTAAACTTCTTAGGATCCTCAAGAACCAATCCTGAAATTAAAGACTTGATAAAAAATGCACAGACTCATAATTCACATTAAGTACAGACTTTAGTTTTTAGAATACAATGTTTGATGTTATTTGTTTCTTTTTTAAGCATAAGCCAACTGACAGAACTTATAAAAGTGTTTATTAACGATAACTCTTACGTTCGGTTTTATCTTTGTTATCATTTAGATTTCAATTGCTCAGATTTGCGAGAAAAAAAGTTTCATTTGAGTAAGAATTACATTATCAGCCAACCTAAAGTCATTTTTTAACTTTTTAAAAATGTTCAGTTTGTTGCAAAAATACGATGTGGCACGCTGAGCTTTTTCTCTCCAGATAGTGGCACTCTCCCTAAAAAGGTTGGCCACCTCTGCTTTAAAAGGTGACACGAATAAGAAGAGTTCGGGAATCCCCTGCTATGGATGAGAATGAAATAAAAAAAAGTAGTCTTAAGAAAAGCCATAGTTGGCAATTAATCTTATGCGACCAACCAAAATCACAAACGGACCATTCAAAATATCGTTCAATTTTTCAGATTTAAAAGAAACATATTGAAATTATCAGCAGCAGTATCTTGTAACAGTATACGTATATACAAATATACATATGAATATTTTTACATCTTCATGTTGATGAGGCTCTCTTATTTACCTCTTGTTGACATTCCTAATCAATTCCTGCGCCCTTAACTAGTTTTTTAAATGATACCATCAGATGAGTCATTAACGTGATGTAGCTAGTTAACATCTCATTTGAAACGAATCAACTAAGTTACTCAACCTTGTTTCACCGCATTGATGACCTTTAATCTACATCCCCTGAAGCTCATTGAAAGACTTACTTTATTAGCAGAACTTGCGCAACTAAACTAATTGAAAATCAATTCCGAAATATATGGTTTATTAAATTGCTTAATAAACAAGGTTATTTTAGTTTTCCAGTTTGGCATCTCTAACGGTCAATCGGAAACGACCCACATAACTGGAGGCATTTTCACCAATTTCTTTCTTTTTTTTTTTTTCCTTCGTTTTTTGTTTTGCCAGAGTTCAAACCACATCCAGCCTACCAGAGTGCCCTCTGACCCCGCGTCAATCACGACGGGAATTAAAGATCCCTGCATTTTCGTTGACGGTTCTGGTCAGTTTCTGAGAAAGGGATCAGGGGAGCGCGTGCATAAATTAAAAAACACACACAGCCGAGTCGCTTTTGGGGAATCCGGTGAAGAAAATAACTTCCGCACATCGACTTGAATGGCAGCCGTAATGAATAGGTAACAGTAACATACTAACCCCGTAGGTGTGGTTAAAACCACAAAAATTACTGAGGGATAATCGGAGACAGATCTATGCTTAAAATGATTGATGACTTTCCTCTAGTCCCTTTCTAAACTAAAAATTGGAGGTAAGCGAAAAGCGTGACTAAATTGAAATCATCTACAATTGTTAATTCAATCAACTGTAAGTTAATAACGAAAATAACAAACCAGGCATCTACAAAAAACAAAAACAAAAAAAAAAAAAAAACTTCATATGAGGCAGTGATGAAAGTTTTAGAAACAAGCAATATTGCCTTTGTACGATAATCGTATTTAAAGCACTCACAGCCATGAGCGTTAGCCATGACGGCAGTGGGCATCATTAAAAAAAAAAAAAAAATATGTTCTACGAACATGAACTGTGGGTAACGGGTTTATTTCCACATGTGGTTAAATAGAGATCTTGAGAATTTCGGTAATGATTTCAAGTTAGTACTGTGTGCTCACGATTGCCAGAAATTTTCAAGTTTCCAACTAAGACGAGTCTATGTGAATGAGGAAAAAAGTAAACATTTAATGAGTGTTTGTTATGAACTTCCGCTTGTCTCGCTCCGAGGTACAGATTTGATAACTTTATTTTCTTTTAAACATTTTGAAATCTTTTTGAAGTACGAGAATGAAATATTGCAATTAAAAATTTAAAATATTAGAGTATAAAACTATGAACTAATAGTAGTAGGTGGGTAGGTAGCAATAATAAAAATCAGACTCAATAATATCAACAGTTATAGTTAAAAAATTAGTTCTTGAAACTACAAATTGGAAATATTACAAAATGTGCCCTTCAGTGCTTTTTGTCAGTTACATTTAAAAACAGACAACCGGAACTTCAGTAACTTTTTTTCATACTACAGTCGAGTCTCGTTAACTCGAAGACCCTAGTGACCAGCAAAAAGATTCGAGTTATTGGTAGTTCAAAAGTTACAGCCTTTCTCAAGAGTTTTGGACCCAATGAAAACTTCGAGATAAAGGAATATTCGAGTAACAAGGCTTCGAAATATCGAGACTCGGCTATTTATATCAACTCAATTATTTATTCCCTTAGTCAAAAAAAAAAAAAGCATTAATGATGCTATTATTGAAGAGATTGACACTACTCGTAGGCAAGCAACATGACTTCGCTGTCATGAGCTGTTGACGAATCACAGTGAATCATTGAGGCCATCATGTTGTGTTCATCATGCGCTTTCAATCTTTTGTATGTTTTACGTTGGTGGACCATGAAAACAAAAACAATAACCATTCTCGATACCTTCACTCCTCCACACAACTTTCAATTACTCCTTCTTGATAAGACTCGGTAGACATTGTTTGCCACTTCCGCGAAGATTGCATTTGACAAATTCATTTTCCTCCCGCTACAGCCTTATCCATCTTAGTTTAAAGTTTTGTTATTGTTTAGACTGCGGCTGAATATTAATTGCATTTTAAAAGAACCATATAGAATGCGATCAATCAGCAGTTTTAGAATCATATAAATAATATAATTGTTTTTAACAATGAAGACAGTTTTATATGGTTTTTATGATACTCCAGGATTTTATCTAGCGGCGCATACTATCTACTTTCCTGCAGGAATTAATTATGCAAACAACAACAAGAAAACTACAACTGATGAAGATCAGCAATGAATGTTCAAGTATAATGCACACAATCTTTGGTTAAGGGTGGAAAATAAGTACCGTGTAGTAAAAATAATGCTAAACGCATGTGTAATATGATCCGAAACGATTTATGACGCATGGTTTATTAAACAAAATCTAACGAACATTAAAATATTTACGAAAATAACTTATAAAAAAGAAAAGAAAAACATCACAAATTGTTGTTGTTGTTTCTAATCTCCCATCTGGTTCGACGGAGTCACACCAGATCAACGAATCAGTTGACATTAATGAAATCCGGTACCAAAAGGGGAGTAGTATGGATATCCTTCCAGTTCAAACCCAAACAGTCCAAGATATGTTGAGGTGAAGCCAGGTCATGATGGCACTTAGGGCAGAGAGGATAGGTCTTACTGCCCTCAGAATATTTAAAGAATTTTATGTGACCACTGGCAAGTCGGGACAGGCAAGTGTTGGACTGTCTGTCGCATGGGAGAGATAAAGAGAGTCCCAGTTTTTTTCCTCTGTACCAGTGATCATAGGAGGGGGTAATTAACCATTTCTCCTTATTTTGGGCCTTTTTCCTCGAAAACAACTCAAAAGATATAAGCTCTGAAGTAGAGGGGATGGGATTTTTCAATCCCTCCTTCGCTACATCACAAATTGCAGACAGTATTGAATACGTACAGTAGTCTTTCGTTTCGCAAACGAAGGCGGGATAATGTGATTTGGAACTCGTTTCCATTTTTTTTTTTTTTTTTATTTCTGCACAATCCCTTAGGAGAGTTTCCCAAAGTGTAGTCAGCAGACCCCTGGGCTTATCCGGTGCTATCCTGCTAAAACTTAAAATAAGTTGAAATTGGAGGACGAGTAAAAATATTTTAATTCAAAACGAAAGCACATTTATTAAGGTTAAGGGGTTATAGTAACTTTAACAATTTTCTTTAATTTACGTGAAAAGCATAATTCTTTGAAACGTTTGTTTCTGCACTTATTTAACAATCAATAATTTATTTTTAAACATTTAAAATTTTGCTCACTTTTTAAAAAATTTGAAAAATTTAAGAAAATTTCAATTTTTTAAAAACCCTAAGGCTTTTTTGTTTTTGCACTTATTTCAAAATTTCTTTTTGCTAAATGATAACAAGAATTACCTCTAAAAATCTGTGCATTCATTTTCTTATATATTGATTTGAAAATATTTTGTGACCTATTATGTAAAAAATTATTAGAAAATTTTGTTTTTAAAGATTTAACAAGCTCTAAAATTTTAGAAATTTATGAAATACTCATTCAATGTACAGTTTTGTTAAATATATTATCCCGAGTGCAAAAAGTATTGTATTAAAGTTGTATCTTTAACAAAAAAAATCCTAAGCGTTTCCAGTAGCATGGAAACACTAAAAACTGATCATCGAGAAAAAGCGCTTTCAAGTTTTGCTTTTCCATTAGAACACATAGCGTGTATGCCCTAAAGTCACTCATAACTTTTTAAATAATTGAGAAAAAGCAACGCTATTTTTCCGAGTGTTTTAAATAACTTTTACTTTTGAAATAAGAAATAAAAAATGTTTTGGTCGTTTGGTATTTTGAGGTACTGTAACCCCTCAAAAAACAAATCTTCTTTACGTGTACTTAGGGCGCAGCAAATCCCACAGAACTCTCGATTTTAACACATATTTGACACCTAATTGAGTTTCGAACAGATTTTTACTTCCATAGCTCAAAACAAAGTGTTACGTAATGAAAAGTAGACAAGAGCTCTAAAATTGTACAGAACAATTAATAAATAAATCTAAAGAAAAAACTAGCTGTCGTGGCCGTCACGAAACTTTCTTCTATATCTATCTTATGAATTCCGGTTACAAAATAAAATACGTACTCGCCCGAGTAGTTGGAGACAGCGCCAATTTCCCAATTATCGTAATAACCCTGCAAATGCAGAATCAATGAGCGAAATTGGAAATCATTGCAAAAGCCTTGTTTAGATAAATTGCAAACATTTTGTTTGTTAGTAAAAAGAAATTGGCAACAGTTAAAAATTTCAAATCATTGAAAGTTTTCAGCTGTTTTGATAATTAAATAGCGTGAAAGCGATTTTTTAATGAAGTAATTTTTCGCATTGTTGACTAAGCGCAAAAATCACCCCACCCTCCCCCTGGGGCGATTGGCGCCAAAATTTAATCGATGCTTGCTTCCATATTGGGTTAGTGTTATTCCAAATTTCATTCAAATCGCAGCAATATTTCCCGAGATACAGTAGGTGCAGTGACAAAATAAGCACTTTTGATTGCTCCACCCCCCTTTGAGATATTGACACACAAATTGAATCAGCACCTGTACTCAATAGGGTCTACCTATGGACTAATTTTCGTTTGATTCCGCCGGTTACTTCCTGAGATATAGCAGTCACCCCCGCGCAGAACACGTGCGATTGCTCCACCCCCCTTCAAGATATTGACAAACAAATTGAATCAGCACCTGTACTCAGTAGGGTCTACCTATGGACCAATTTTCGTTTGATTCCGCCGGTTACTTCCTGAGATATAGCAATCACCCCTGCGCAGAACACGTGCGATTGCTCCACCCCCCTTGGAGATATTGACAAACAAATTGAATCAGCACCTGTACTCAGTAGGGTCTATCTATGGACCAATTTTCGTTTGATTCCGCCAGTTACTTCCTGAGATATAGCAATCACCCCCGCGCAGAACACGTGCGATTGCTCCACCCCCCTTGGAGGAATTCGCTAAAAAAAGTCAGGTGCACCAGTTCACATGGTGGTACATATGTGAAAAAATTTTTGTTCGATTTCATTCAGTAGTTTTTGCTCTAGCGCGGCCACAAAAACTGGTCACACACATACAGACTCACACACACACAGACAGACAGACAGACAGACATTTTCTAAAAATGGTCGAAATGGACTCAGCGCACCTCAAAACGTGCAAATCCGTCAAAATTCGACATTCGAAAATTTTCACGAAACCAATACTTTCTTCTATATATTAGATATAGAAGAAAGTAAAAACATATTAAAAGGGGAAAAAAAATATTTGAATGTATTATAAGAGTTTTTTTTTTTTTGTTATCAAGATTTTTTTTGCAAAAAGGGGGAGGGGGGTACGTGGTAGTCTAGACTTTGGGAACCTCTGCAGGAGATTTTTATTGGATTTTTGAATTTAAAGTAGGTTTCCCCTTTTTTTTTAAATCAAAAGGGAGGTGGTAGATTTTAGAGTGATCTCTGAGTGTTTATGTAGCGAAAGTAGGACCACCAGCGGAAAAAAGGTTTCCAGCAGGTTTTCCTTTTGCTGGAACTGATTACGCCGACTCATAGATATGCCATTCAAAAACTAATTGGCATTAATTGAATCAGTCATTTGAGAAACACTTCATGTAAATGTTTGGCCAAAATTGAATTGGACTTATTAAATTTTTGGTGAAGGCTAGACAAATACCAAAATAAAAACAATAAAAATTTATTTTGCTAGAATTAGCTTACTAAACCATTGTTTTTAAAACAATTCATAAAAATGCATGATATTAAATTATGGAAAAGCTGAGTTTTTTTTCCCACTTTTTTGGATATGAGGTGTTTCTCAAATGACCGATTCAATTATAACTGTAAGAAGCAAGTTTCTTTTTGTTTTTTGTTACATGATATTTTTTTTAGCAGAACTCTTAGACACTTTCATAGTTTTATTTCAAATCTCTAATTGGTTTCTCTCTACAAGCTGCAGTTGAAAAGTAATTAACCCATTTATGCCCAGTAGCCTAAAAACGGGACGCTTGTTAGTTACTTCATACAAAAACCTGTAATGGGTATATCATTTTACTCTAAAGCTGTTTTTCACAAGTTAAATAGTCCTTCTTCTTGAGAAAACCAGTTAGAGCCACTATTTGGACATCAGAGTTTAATTATTGACAGCTATTTTCAGACAAATCAGTCAAGCAACGATCCAGCATGGGTAGCCGCAGAATTTTTTTTTTTTTTTTTTTTTTGCGATTTTATTTTTCATAAAATTAAACTATTTTAAAATAATTTGCTTAAAATTGATTACAGATGCCTTCTATAATGTTACTTTGCAAAAGTAAAGTCAAGTAAGGTTGTATTTTGCTCACATATTTGCAAAATATCCCATAAACAGGACGTTAAATAACTTCATAAATATGGCAACGGCGAACTATTTTAAGCCAAAAATGTATGTAAACCATTCCAAATAAGAGTTTTAAGCAGATAAAAATTGAAAATAATAGTTAAAAAAGCTTGGGCATAAATGGATTAAATAACATAGTCTCAGCGAGAATTTTGAAAGATCACTTGAAAGAAAAAGGTTTACCTTTCAGAAATACTACGGTTTGCCGGGAAAATGAAGATCTGTACAGAAACTGTGATTTTCGAATGATTTACCTGAAGATTGTGAGTAAAACAAAATTAACGCAATATCTAATATCCACTAAAGATAATCCATTCCCTTTTTGACCAAGTTCACTCTCTGAGTGAAAATTTTTTTCGCAGCATAGTGGAGGTCACTTTTCGACAGCAGCAAGTGTGCTGTGTCATTTTATACATGTATAGATGGATGTATAAACAGATAGAGAATTTAATAGTTCATAAAGAGTATAAGGGGAAAAAATAACTCCACTCCACTGAAACTGCAATCTAAAAAAAATTGCTTTAAGAAAAAAAACTAGTTGCAGATTTAAAATTTACGAATTGCATAAGATTCAGCGTTAGGGTAAATGCAACAGATATTTTGCACTCCATTGTAATAAGATAAGAGATGACAGAAATATTAAGAAGTCTTGCTGAGAAAAAACTACCAAAAAAGTTTAAAAAAAAAACATGTTTAAAAAAAAGTGATGTGAAAATGAAAATTTTCCGTTTGAAACCTTTCCCACGATGCTTGGAAGCTTTTATTCCATTTTAGGTTCTGCGGAGTAGGTGTAATCATCATCCGTCATTCTACTTCAGTGAGGCAAAGTCCAGTAAAAGTATTTAAAAGATCACTTAAAAACTAAGAGCTCTCCCTAAACTTTAAAAAATTTTCAGTAATGTCTACAAACACTCAAAAATGGAGAAGAATAGCATCAAAAATGGGGGAAAATAAAACTAGTTTCCTTGTGCTTTTTTTTTATTAGAAAAGTATGCACATGCGAAAGCTATTTGATTTCTGTGAAAAGTATTTCCGTTATTTTTCAATATCTCAGTCAAAACCTATGCCCCAGACTTTCCTTTATTTTGAAGCTCATAACTTGGCACAAAGTGTGAACTAGAGGAACAGATACATTTTTCAAACTAATGT
>JAXGGA010010229.1:0-47846 GCA_038373865.1 Uloborus plumipes
CATGCGGAGCGATAAAATTGAGCCGAATTGCTTTTTCCGACCAATAGGAGAGCTCTGCAGAACTTCGTCACAGATCGGCGCCATCAGGAGTGGCCAGCTTAACGGGATAAAAAAAAATTTCTAGCAGACGATATTGGACGGCAACCCTGCACAGCAACGATGACGTAGTAGGAAAACAAGCTTGGAGTTGGTCGAAATTGAGGATTGCTCCGAGTTGGAGTAGCTCCACATTGCATCGTGTGACAAGGCCTTAAAACTACAAGACCGGAAGAGTTGAGGCGGCTCGATCTGATTTGAGTACATTACCTTATATTAGGCTTGAGAACTCAGATGAGTCCTGTTTTTAAGCTATATCAGATGAAACTCACCCGCTCCTCATTCTCCGAGGCAGACGGTCTTGACCATGACCTCCGCCACGCTGTAGGGGTCGCAGTTGGAGGAGGGCCTCCTGTCCTCCAGATAGCCCATGCCCTCCTCGGCCACGTGGCGCGGGATGCGGATGCTGGCGCCGCGGTTGGCCACGCCCGCGCTGAAGTCGTGGATGCTCGACGTCTCGTGGAAGCCCGTCAGGCGGCGCTCGTTGTCCTTGCCCTGCTTCGGGTCGTAGGCCGCGATGTGTCGCTCGTGGTGTTTGGAGAGGCGTTCGATGGCCTTCTCGATTTCCCTGCGCATGAGAGAGAGAGGGGGTCCATTAACAAATGAAATAATATAATTATTCAGACATAGGAGATTGATTTTTACAGCAAGAAGAACTAAATTGGGTTTGATATGGGACAGGAGAACATCAGCGGTCAGGTTAGTTCTCAGAAATAAACTGAGTATTTTGGGCACAGAATTTTCCCTAATTCCCACGATATTTCAAAACGATTTCCAGACAGGAGAATTTAAATTCGATCTTGTTTATAACATATTCTAACTTTATTTTGTGAAGCATGATTTTTAATTGCAATTCCGTACCTAAGAACCAGATAAACGATTGTCTGCTAAATAATTGTGAAGGAATTTCTTTTATAGTATACCGTTTTCATGTGTCGATGCGAAATCAAGATTCTACATACAATGCAGTAATAAAGAGAAAATCACCACTTTTGGACTTACGTCGTTATAGTTCTGAGGTACAGATTTGTCTATTCCTTTTTAGGTTAGGGATGGTAGTTTAGGCAAACCCAAGCAAAGGACGGATACAAGGGAAGAGACGATCGCCTCCCCCTTGAGTGACTCACCATGGGTGAACTTTCAATATTGAAGTTCAAAAAGGGCATTTTTACACTATCTTTGATGCTAGCAGAAGAGAGATTTAGGGCTGTGTCCAGGATATGTTTCGCAATTGAAGTCCAAAATATATGATGTCAGCATTTGCAAACTGGGATGTGTAATGAAAGATATGTAATAAAATCGATCGGTCTTCCCTTAAAACATTTTTTGATCCGACCTTGTCATAGGATTATCGCGATTAGAAGTTTGAAATAGTTATGTAATTTTACTGTTTTATTGGGTTTTATCTTCAAATTGAAGAAATTGTGCAGGAATCTGGTAATCTTTTGCAAATCTGTCTGCTCCTTAAGTTAGGATTATAGTTAAGGCAAACCTAAGTCGAATCTTATAGTCCATGAGCTATGGATATTAACGCCCTCCAACAGGGCTGGTATACACTCACTTGATGCCGTCGGGCTCCCGCATCGCCTTGGTGCTGAAGTTGGTGTGGGCCCCTGCCCCGTTCCAGTCTCCCGGGATGGGCTTGGGGTCGAAGGTGACCACGACCCCGAAGTCTTCGGCCACCCTCTGCAGGATGAAGCGGGCCATCCAGAGGTCGTCCCCGATGGCCACGCCCTCCGAGGGCCCCACCTGGAACTCCCATTGGGCCGGCATGACCTCCGCGTTGGTGCCCGACACGGGGATGCCCGCGTACAGGCAGGCCCGGTAGTGCGACTCCACCACGTCGCGCCCGTACACCTTGTCGGCGCCCACGCCACAGTAGTAGGGGCCTGAGGGGCACAAGAGACATATGAAAACATATACAACTACTATTTATAAATACATGTACAATTGTATATTCAGAAATAATGAACGAAAGTATCAGGGAATTAACAAAGTTATTGGAAACAAGAAAATACAAATGTTTTCCTCTAATTTTCAGAAATGATTATGGTTGAATTTTTGCCACTGAGCGAATAATAGTTATAATGAAAAAGACACCTGACGGAAGTAGAGCATTAGTAAATAAATTATTTCATAGATGTTGCCACTAATGTCTCTTTTTAAAACGTAACTTCGGGTGGCTCCATCTAAGAAATAACAAATGAATCAGAGGGGCTCATCTTATGTTACAATAATATTAGGGGCTGCAAAGTATTAATCTACTCCAGAAAGGGTGAAAAAAAAGTCACTTTCAACACTCTGAGTTCATCTCTGACATCATACAGTGACATGTGTCAGATGAGCATTTCTTTGTTTACAAGGGTTGTATGCAAAGCCACATCGACAGAACAGAACTACCTTTTTTTTTTTGAGGTACAAGCACTTATAGTCCTTCAGTGAAAACTTATGTCATGTCTATCATTAATTACATAAATGTACGAAAAGTCCACTTTTGTTGAAATCTCGTACCGAACCCCATTTAGTATGGATAACATCTGTCCCTCGAAACAGTTCTTTTATTTTGATGAACAGATCGCCGTAATATGAAATTGGAGGAGGGCCCTCCGCGTGATTGCAGTTTAGCGGAACGTCCGCTGTCTTCGGGTTAAACGCCGCTTTCTTCCTATGTCTACTATAATAAAGTAAGATGTCTTCTTTCTTCTTTATGGTGCTTCTTGATCACGGATCAGCTAAGAGAAAAGAAACTACAATCAAGAAGCGAAACTCGCTTGAAACCTTAAGAACGCAACAACCATTAAAATTACTCAATATTGCATTTTTCAGCATGAAAATGTATTTGTTTACTTTCCAATTGTAGAAGTATGATTTTTTTTTTTTTTTTTTTTGATAGCCATTGCGTTATGAAGAGCGTGAACGCACAACAACAAAACCGCGATTTTTTTAGGAATTTGTCGTCCAACTATTGATTTGTTTAAACATGATTTCACTTTCAGCCTAATCTACAAGGAACAATTCTAAGCAATTTATTCATTGCATTTTTGCGGCCCATTTTATTCCTAACCTATCGAATGTTGACTCCCAAAATGATAGGCAGGGGAAAATCTGTAAACGTCGTTTCTCAGCAAGTACAATCTTAACGCAGGGAAAACAAGTTGATGTCGTCGCACTATACCTTTAAAAAGTATTAGGGGTGAGTTTGTATGGCTCAAACGCAAACCAACTCCGAAGTTTTCCATAACTATTCCAAAAAATTATTTTTATACAGTTTTTTGCTGAAAAAATTATTATTGCTATTTTATTTTAATTTTCTTATTTATTTTTCACTTGCATGTGAAGATTAAAATTATGGTTATTGAATAATTGTCCAAATAAAGTGTTTAATCTACAGTATGTATTTTAATTTAAGTTATAGACATCATTTCTGCATAAAAATACACCTTTTTCCTTCGAACTTTGAATATCACAAACAAAAACACCAAAATTCTTTCAAATTGAAAATGCCGAACTCTGTAAAACGAACTATGTTCGAATGCGCGCATACGAGTAAACGCATCTATCCCTTTTGAGTGAATAGAGGGCATCAAATATTTAACAGGGAGCTAATTCATGCAGTGTCATCAGATTCCCCCCCCCCCTTCATTGGAATGATGCTTCATTTTTTTTCACATTTTAATGTTTTACCGCGCTTTAAGCATCTAGTGTGACAAAAAGCGGCCGTGGTAGCCCGATCGGCAAGGCGTCGGACTCGTGACCGGAGGGACCCGGGTTCGATCCCAGCCGATCAAAGATCCACCGTCTTGATTAATGGTGGCTGAGGACGTTAAGAACGTCGTGGTTACAAGGTCCTCCAAGTGAAACGATACCTCTTGGGGTGCTGGGCCAAGGGTTTGCTCGACCCCGGGTCTGGTTCAAAAATAGAACAGAGCGCCCTTCAGGGCCCTATCCCGGTTAAACCACGAGTTGTGGTTGGTACGGGGGCCCTGGAGTGTGTGAAGTGTGACAAAAAGCAACAATATAGAATGTGAAGTAAAATTTATCTAATCTATCATATAGATTTCATGAAAAATGTGTTTGGTAAAACCCTTCCCGAAACAAAAATCTGGTTACAGCCCTGGTGTATTTGAAAATAAAAAGATTAAGGCAGGGATTCAAGTGAAACAGGCTATCGCAAATTACAATCGCTACTGGAATTGAATTACATTAGAACGCTTCTTGATAAAAACATCGTGACGTCAGCGTGACGTTTGCCTATGAAAAACGAGCTAGATAAAACGTCACAGCCTACTTGGCGAATAAGAGGAGATCACTGACTGCTTGTGAGCTCGTATTGGCTCCACCCGTAGTGACGTCAGTGCCAAGTTAAGTTGATTGATAATGTAATTCACTTCCAGTAGCGATTGCAATTCGAAGCGATTGCAATGGTGTTTCACTTGAATCCCTGCCTAAGAGGTTTTTTCCAAATTAGCACAACTAAACGGACACTAGGCTATCTATCGGTGGCATTGAATGGAAGATCGAATTACAATAACCAATGAAGTTTAAAATGAGAATGAAAGATTTCTTTTCACAATTTATATTTCTTTATTATCTACAGTTGATGTCACTAAGTGACAGCCAAAGAAGGTTAAAACTGTTTTCATTTACTTGCATTCGATCTTTTGCAGTAATTACTTCAACAGAAGAATAGTTATAAATCTGCAGGGACAAAACGCATCAATATGGAAAACAAGGAACTCCTTTTGATTCCGTTGAATTTTACACGAGTAACATATCTAGAATATCGACAGGAGTAGAACACTCACCTTGGGGTCCCGGGAATCCGTTCTTCGGCCAACCGAAGGGGTGTTTATCACAGTCCAGAAGGGTATATTCTTGTTCGATGCCGAACCAGGGCTTTTGATCCTTCACCTTGTCCATCAGTTCGACACAAGTGCGACGTTTGTTCGATTCTGTTCCCAAGAAAAAGAGCTGCGGTTACTTTAAAGAATGCGGCTATTTTATCGAGAATGTTTGCGCATTTATCACTTTGTTAACAAGATGCTAGATAGTTGCCTTTTTACTTCCTTTTACGTAGTAAATTAAGTATTGTGATCGCGAAAAAAAAAGAAAAAAAATCACTCAAATTTGGGTCTAAAGGATTTTGCTCCCCCCCCCCCCCCCCCAATGAATGTTGAGCAGTTTTTTTCGACCTGTCAGCACGTGCATATAACCTTCCCAACATATAACCAGTCGAAAAATCTTTTTCAACCACTCCCGAGTCTTTGCCCTGGGTGTAACTTCCTTCTCTGTGCTTTATTCTTTCCTTCAATAAATTCTGTATTGTACTATCTGTGGAGGCAAGGCGCATAGTACGCAGTCCTCATGTGTGTCGAAGTTTATTGACTTCTAGAATGGAATAGAATAGAACCACTCCCGAGTTAATTACGACGAGTTTTCTCGCGACGTCTGTATGTACGTATGTATGTGTGTGCGTATGTATGTCACATAACTCAAAAACTATATGCCGTAGAAGCTTCTAGTTTGGTATGTAGACTCTGTGGGGCGTCAGATTGTGCACCTCCCCTTGGGGTTGTATTCGAATGTTTCCAAATGGGTGTTTTACCCCTTTTTGGGATAAGTCAGTGTTAGCTTCAATGCTAACTTGAGCGATATATGAATTGGCGCGACCACTTGGCGATATATCGCCAACCTTTTGGACGCCAAGTGTTTGACTCGTTTAATTTAGCGCTATTGGCGATATTTTGCGAAAAATCCACTGAATGATGTTAAAATCGGCGATATTTTGGAAATTAATCATTGTACAGGGTGCGGCAAAAAAACTCGGACAAAGTTTGTCACGTCCTGGCACCAACATGTTTTACCTTATACTACTAATTATTATTATTATTATTTTTTTGAGATTCTACATGTTTTCCTGCATTGAGGAGTGCAGTGTCGATTTTGTATTCATCAATGTTGTTTTGTTTGCAGAATGACAGAAAGATGCGTTGCTATTTTTATACTGTTGCGAGCTTGTAAACGTCAATTCGTTTGCTCAAAATTCCTCAACAGGGTGTTTCCGATGCAATTAGCCGGTACAAAGTGCTTGGTCATGACTTGCACCGTCCAGGAAGCAGAAGAAAACGGACCTTGAACACATTTTCCAACCGTAGGCGCATCAAGAAGCGAGTGCAGCGAAATTTAAGGGTCTCCATTCTAAAAACCGCTCGTAAGATCGAATCAGCAACCGATCAGTTCGGCGAATAGCTAAACAAGAACTCAAACTGAAGCCGTACAAGCTCCTAAAAGTGCAACTTCTCACTGAAGAGAAAAAGTGCGTAAGACTTCAAACATGTCGCCAGCTCAAACGTCGGGCCGCAGGTGAGAGATGGAGGCGCATCCTCTTCACAGATGAGAAGCTGTTCACTGTCGAACAGGCGCATAACCGCCAAAATGACATGAAGCTCCTGGCACATCGACCATCGTCAAACACAACCAAAATCCACAATCGGGGATGGTCTGGGGAGGAATTTGCGACAGCGGCAAAACTCCTCTTGTTTTTGTGGATTAAGGGGTCAAAATCAACCAAGAAGTGTATCGCCGCAACATTTTTCAGGCCGTCGCGACTGGGCTCACAGAAGTACGACGCGTTGTACTTCTGTGAGCCCAGCAGCACTTTGGTGATGAGGATTGGATGTTCCAGAAGGACTCAGCGCCGGCTCACAGGACAAAAACGACTCAGGACTTGTGCCGGACCCATTTTTCAGACTTCATCTCCTCTACGGAATGCCCCCTACTCGCCGGATCTGAATCCCATGGATTACAGTGTGTGGTCCATTTTGGAGGCCAGGGTCTGTGCTAAGCCCCACAAAAGCTTGGAATCGCTGAAGCAGTCGCTTCTTTGAGAATGAGCCCGATTGTCGCTGGAAGAGCTGCGGCCCATCGCAGAAAATTTCAAGTTACGTTTGGATCTGTGTATCACCGTTGAAGGAAGCCACTTCGAAACCGGCTGAGTATATTATTGTAAGAAGTCTATGTTAACATTATTAATTGTTGTTTTGCTAATTTTCTTTTATTTAATAAAATTATCACAATAAATCTTTGTCCGGGTTTTTCTGCCGCACCCTGTAAAACATTTTTTTGCACTGTTTTGTGGCAAACTAGGGTTGTAAATGTTTGAATTGTTATCTTGCTCACTTCAGAATTTAAAGCACTATTTTAGCACTTAAGGCATCTACTAAGAAATTTACACATAAAAGGAAGTAGTGGGGTCCATACCAGATTTTTTGGAATTGCATCACGGGCGTAAGAAGCGGGAGGGGGGGGGGCAAGGAAATGCAACTGCTCTACACTAGGGAAAGCATTTGTAATTCATTATCGTACTCCCCCCTCAAATTTTCAGTTTTCAGAGAAATACACCTTATCTTCATTTATTTCAGGCTATTTACTCAGTTTTGCTTTATTCCGCTTAAATTTATGAGTACTAAAATGTAATACAAATTAGAGAAGATTGCAAAACGTATTAGAATACCTGGTTAATTGCTAAAATTATTTATACTCTTAAAACTAATTTCGGGTTGAGCTGAGTGTGAAATGTTATCTGCTGTTTTGAATTATCAGCAACTATGGCAATGGGTCTAAGAAAACGGTAATCCCTATTCTGTAATACGCTTCTGTTTGTGGCGAATACGTTCGCCCTTTTATTTGTACGGGTTTTTTTTTTCTTAGCAATGATGTCCACTTTCAGCTTATTCAGGCAAATGTAAACGTTTGAAAAACAAGTACTTGTTAATTAAACACGTAAAAAAATTAAAGTAGATCTGCCATACAGTAGCGTTGCATCAAAGAAGTAATTTCCACATTGCAGGTAAATACCTTAAGTGGCAACTTAAAACTTTCCCTGATACCCATGCGTAAAAATATAACAAATTCTTTGCTG
The DNA here is from genome assembly GCA_038373865.1 of Uloborus plumipes. Taxonomy (NCBI): domain Eukaryota; kingdom Metazoa; phylum Arthropoda; class Arachnida; order Araneae; family Uloboridae; genus Uloborus; species Uloborus plumipes. Next base: position 8,018 of record JAXGGA010010229.1, read on the forward strand.
TTGCCAGAATATTTATGTTTTCTGTTACTGATGAAACAAAATTTGAAATTGATGAGCATTTTTGTTTGTGTACCATGCATTTTTATCTACTTGAACAAAACTGTGGAGGGCGTACTTGCTCAGATTTGTCAAAGCATTTAAAATCGATGAAGTAAACAATTGGTATTGGGTCTCTGAGGCTGTCGCTTGTCATCAATCTACAACGGAAGAAAAAGGAAGAAATGAAAAGAGAACTTACCAGTGGGCTTGTGGTTGTATTTGTAAGTCTCACAGAGCACCAATTTGTTGTTGCCGACCCGGAATGGATCTTTGTAGAGGGCCACGGGGTGCAGGTAGATGTCCGAGTTCGAACCTTCCGCCTGATACGTGCTAGAGCCGTCGAAATTCCAGATGGGCAAATCTACAGAAACAAATGTGCAGCAGCATTAGAACGCATAAAGAATTAGAGTACTGTCATTATAAAGAAAAAGAAAACAAAAGAACATGAAACTTCTAATGTGTTTCAAGGTTAAAAAGAAGTCTTTTTTGCAGTGCAGAAGAAGTTCTCCCGGAAGCTACAACGTAAAAGAGCAGCAAATGCAATGCGCAATTTTAAGGTGAGAATTTCCTGGACAATAAGTGGATTGACCTAGTGTGAAGTGACCTAGATTGCTTTTGCACATAAATCGTTGCAGAAACCGAAAATGCCATGCTGCAGCTATAGTTGGAGCAAATCTCCTCAATTAAAAAGATAGAAGCAAACGCACGATGTAGAGTAGGGTGGGGCGAAAAATAAAAAGTTTTTCAGATCAACTTCTAATAGTTGCCAAAAGTTGTCTTTGGTGATAGTTAGCTTTTGTGCAAAATTTGAGAAAAATCGGTTAATATCTTCAGGGGGCGCTGCGATCGCAAAGTTTTACCATAGCTTTGTTATGGATTTTATGGTTAAAATATCAAAAAGAATGCCTTTAGCTAGTCTCTTTGCGTTTTTTTTACTCAAAAGATGTTTTCATGCATTAAAAGCATATGAAATAACTCACAAACATTATTTTATATGATATATTTATATTTCAAAAAAATCACTTTTTTTCACGTTTTTGTTTCTTTTTAAATGCTTGAAATATAAATATATCATATAAAATAATTTTTTGTGAGTTATTTCATATGCTTTGAATGCATGAATATATCTTATGAGTAAAAAAATGCAATGAGATTAGCTAACGGCATTGTTTTTCATATTTTAACCATAAAATCCCGATAAAAGCTATGATAAAACTTTGCGATCGCAGCGCCCCCTGAAGATATTAACCGATTTTTCTCAAATTTTGCACAAAAGCTAACTATCACCAAAGACAACTTTTGGCAACTATTAGAAGTTGATCCGAAAAACTTTTTATTTTTCGCCCCACCCTAATGTAGAGTCTCACCTGATCATTCTTGGTACTTAGGAAAAAGACCTCGATGATGTCACCAGCTCAATATTTTCGAGGAAAAAGTAGACAGCTCTCTCACGCTTTTTGAGTTGCCACATCAAATCCCTTGCCTTTCATAGGGTCTTTCCCGAGTGTCAAGGTGCAAGACTAATCAAGCTTCCCCTTGCCATACAATTTCATGTTTAAATTTTACTATTGCTGAAATTTTAAAGGATTCGTACTAGTTCTTGGATATTTTTTATAGAGATTGTGGGCTTTTTGGAGATGGTTAGCCACCATTTGGGATTGGACATAACAACGACATATCTTTTTCTCTAAGTACAAGCTAATAGTTTCACACTCACCTTCTGCTGTTTTCGGTACAAAGTCCACGGTCCTGGTCTTGGCCCTGAGCTGCTCGCCGGTCCCGATCGATCCACACGTACATGACCTGGATCTTGTCGTCGGGCTGGGGCAGGCTCAGGTACTTCTGAGTCATCTGCTTGTTCAGCAGGCAGTTCGAAGACATGGTGGAGTTGGCCATTTCGCGCAGCGTTACCTGCAAGCAAAGAAACAACAACTCCAGTTACTACATTGACAGATCTCAGCACCGAAACTTGGAAGTCTCAGAACGTAAACAAAGTATTGCATATTCAATGACAGTAAGGGCCATGCTCCACATCGACGTAAAGCAGTAAAATTAGGCAGAAGCGTAAAATGGATTCAATGGTGTTCCTATGGAAAGTACCCGGATTTTCGGTTTCTGCCTTCAGTTTCGGTCGCGTTTTACGCTGATGTGGAGCATGGCCCTAAAAGTTAAAAAATATATTTGAAAAGCAGGATGTCACAAGAATGCAGAAATCAGTCAGATACTGTGGGAAACCCCAGGGTCAGTGCAATGTGCAATTGCAAAACCCCAGGCCTCCATTGGGATCTCCATAGCCGCTTAAGCAGGTCATGGAGATCCCAATTGTGCAATCACGAAACACCCCATGAAGTTTTAGTGCAACAAAGTACAGCGCAGTTAAGAGTGTTCAAACAGAATAATGTATGGTGAATCATTACAACCATCACCATAATTCAAAATGAGTACGATTACACAGGTCTGCGATGAAAAAATTGTTGCATATTTAACTATTGGTTTCAACAGTATTTTATGTGCTGATTACGGAAAAAATAGTGAAAAAATTCCATCACCCTCAGATAAATCACAAATTTTGCCTGAAATTTGCTTATTTTTAGGGTTTTCAGGTTCAATATGCGCAAGATTTTTCAATATTATAGCCCATATAAGTGTTAAATTTAGTTTGAATAATAGAGATTACATGGTGAACATGTTATTAAACAATGTGAGCACGTTACTTGCAAAAAAAAATTTTTTAATTTATTTATTTGAATAAGACAATAAATCTAAACTGGGAAAATCCATTTCCTACTAAAACAAGACAATTATCAATCAATTTGCACCCTCCCATTCTTATTACTGGTCACTAGGCGTCATTATGAAGAATGTAGTGAGCCGTGACCTTGATTGCAATCAGTGACTCAGTGTGGAGCTATAGCCACTGTGGTATACAGATCTAACAGTTTTGTGCTCTTTTTAAGAAATGGCTACTAGAGGATAAGTCAACTCTCCTAACTGTTTCTGTTATATTAGTGGGTCTTAACGGTCAAGAAGCAACAAAGGAACATTTCTAATTTTGTTAAGAAGGTGTATTTTGCACAATTTGGTGTTAAACTAGGGGACCAAGATAAATCTTGGGCTCCCCGTATAGTGTATCCTGTGTGTTTGGAAGAACTGAGACAATTGTTTCAAGGTAAGAAGAAATCACTTCGTTTTGGATTACCCATGATTTGGGGAGAGCCTGAAAATCACAGTACCGTAAATCAGGGTTACTTGGACCCTAGGGGGTTACTTGAGCCCACTACAATAAAATGATAAAATCTAGGTTTGGTACCTACTAGTTGAAGACTTGCACGTAGTTCCTCGTTTCTCCACTAGGTAGAAGCCCTCTGCAGTCTCTAACGCTAGTACCAAACCCAGATTTTATCATTTTACTGTGGGCTCAAGTAGCCCTCTTGTGGGTCCAAGCAACCCTGATTTACGGTAATGACTGGAATTTTTGTTCTTTAGTGCAAGGTTTCAATTTGAAAATCAGAAAAAAAAAATTTCATACCCAACCAACATACGTTCGGCTATTCGCCCTGTTCCTCATGGACTGACTCGCCTAATTCCTTCTCAAAAACTTATAATAACTTTGCAACACATGTCCATCACTTTTATGCTCTTTTTAGCTAGATTTGATTATTTTTCTGCTTTTACTTTATGTTAAAATGAGAAAAAATAATCAAAATTATACGGTTTTTTTTTGTAATTTTTTCAAAAACTTCAACTTTATTTTGTAGGCAAGCCTCACGTGATAGAAAAAAACCAATGCCATTTTTGAAATCTGCGCAAAAAAGTACATAAAGATCAGTTAACTAAATCAAAACAATTTTTTAAAAGTGTATTTTTGCAGACCTGTGTTATGAGTCACAATATTTTAAAATGTGAAATACACTGTACGTAACAATGTTTCAAAACATTTATGTATTTTTTCTACTGTAAAAATTTTTGTTAACGAACATATGAATATTGCACAGCCAAATAATGTGGGATGACCTTTGTATAAAATACAAAATTTATATTTCGTGACACAAAATCTGTGTCATATTATCTTTCACCCGTTTTCATGTGGTTTAATTTAATTTTACTAATATCAATCTCAATATTTTTACGTTCAAGGTTCGCTTTTTAAATCACTTATTTTATTTTCACCCATTTTTAAACAAATTCCGTTTTATCAGCTTTAATACCTTCTGAGATTTTAAATTAATTGAACTTTTTAGATTTTTTCTTTTTAAAAATCTTTTTGAATATTTTTTAAAAATCTTTTTGAATATTTTTTAAAATCTTTTTGAATATTTTTTTCATAACATGCTGGTATTTTTTTTTTTTACCCTCTTAGAAATTTAAATAGGAAATATATTTAAGTTCGCTTTTTTTACTGCTTGCTTGCGCGTACTATCAAAGTGTTTTCTTCCAATGTTCCAGAAAAAGTTTTCGAATTTCGGTTTTGCTGACGTATATTCCTGACTTAAAACATACCAACTGGTTACGGCAGTCCTCTGACAAGGGGACCTTACAGGTTGTCACTCACCGATTTTGATGAGTTTTATATATCATGTAGAGGGACCCACCCTAAGTATTTTAAGCAAAAGGATATTCCCCAATGCGCCTTAGTTTTCGAGATATAACGATCCAAAGTTCAACTCGAAGTTGTTGTAGAGGTACGGTTGAGCAGTGGTCACAACAGCGGCCGTAGCCCAATGAGCAAGGTCCCCCACTCCGACCGCTGGAGGTCTGGGGATCGAGTCCCGTGAATTAACAATATTAAAAATTGAAAAAATAGATTTCTTTTTTGAATGAATAAATAAATGAAATAAAAATGAATAATTAAACGATTTTCCATTAACTATCGAATTTATTTCGATTTTAAAGAAAAAAAAATACGTCACGGGACTCGATCCCCGGACCTCCAGCGGTCGGAGTGGGGGGACCTTGCTCACTAGGCTACGGCCGCTGTTGTGACCATTGTTCAACCGTACCTCTATAATAACTTCGAGCTGAACTTTGGACTGTTATATCTCGAAAACTAAGGCGCATTAGGGAATATCGGTTTGCTAAAATACTTAGGGTGGGTACTTCTACATAATATATAAAACTCATCAAAATCGGTGAGTGACAACATGTAAGGTCCCCTTGTGAGTATAAGCGAAACAGAGGTATTTAATTTTTTTTTTAGTGTTTTGCAAATCCGGTGCAACCCTAAGAGACTGGCAACTATTATTTTATTTCGTCCCACTATCTTCGTGTTGGCATTGCCCTTGGAGCAAATATAAGTACCTTTATTTCTTCTCGACGAGATAACCATGTAAGAATTTTGACGCAGTTTTCCACCTGAGTTTCAGTAAAAGATTGAAATATGTATCTATTCAAAAGTTAAACACTTGAGTCTGTTTTCTGAAACTTTTTATTGACTTTCTTTGAATTCCGATTTTGAGAGATGATTTCGATCAATAAAATGCTGATTTAAAGAATAAAAAATAACCTTGACACTGCTTGAGTGAGCGTCTATTTCTGCCAAATCTATTTCCTGAACTCAATTAATTTTTAAAATATGTTTTGATGTTTAAAAATTGGTGTTCTTTTATTGTTTCGACGCCCTGACATCTAGATACCAGTTTTTCAAACTTGATTTTGCCACCTTCAAGTTTAAATCCGTTGAATTTTGTTCTCCACTACTGAAGGACTAAATTCCTTAAATTTACAACCCTTTATTGTAAACCTCCACAATAAAGTAGCGTTTATAAAATTAATCATTTTTACAAAAATAAATAATAATAATGTTTTCTAAACTTTCAAGGTGAACCTCTGAGAAGCTAGCTTCTGAGTTTTAACCTCTTGAGATTGCCTGAATAAATCGCGAGTGGACATTTTCTAATAGGTGTCATTAACCCAAATTTTGCTAAATGCGCATTTTTCCCATTCAAACCAACCCTCCATCCTTTTACACTATTTTCTTGATTTTTTGCTGCCAAATAAAAACTGAAACTTAATGGCAGTTTCTGAAATTCAAACATAACAAACACGACTAAATTGGTGGTGAGAGCGACTTGGCATCATTTCACATTTAATTTCTTTCCACACCAACAAAAAAACAGCTGAAGAGCTCTTTAAATAACAGCGAAATGCTGCTGAAGGGGTAAAGCATGCATGCACTGTGACGTCTAGAAATGTATTTTTAGGCTAAAAAGACGGAACTGTTGTAAATATCGCAAATTTTTCGCGAAAGTTTATTATTTTTGCTTTGGAAATTCATAAATAGTATTTTCTTTACCCCTCAACCTCAACACACAAAATGTACACGCAAGATCGACATGTTAAAATGTAGTTCATCCAAACAACCATTTCAACATGTTATGACTTCAGAAAACCTGTGTGGAAAGCTGGGGGAATTATCATAGCGAGAATCACTTGGCGCGTCAAAAAAAAAAAAAAAAATCGCTATAGGGTAGACCAACCAATGAATGAACACTTCGTAATTTTCTTTAAAAAACAAGTTTTTAAAACATTTTTCTTAGATAAACTGGCAGTAGTATCATCCTTCTACATATTTCCAAAAAGAAAATGGCTAAAAAATTTTGCGTTTGTGTTTTGTTTTAGGTGTTCATTTACTGGGTCAAGGCCCTTTTTCTCCTTTCAAACCCCCCAGAAACCTGATCCAGAACCTAAGAAGTCGCACAATATTTTTAAAAATACAGTCAACGCTCGATATAACGACCGTCTCCGTCCTACAGAAAACGGTCTTTATAACGAAAGGTCGCTATAAGAGGTAGAACGTAGAGTATATTGGGATACAGTTGGGGGTTTTCTCACCGGTCGTTATATTAGGATGGTCCTTTTAACGTGCAGTCGTTATAACGAGCGTCGACTGTAATTACATATATCATCTACAGTGTTTTTACTGTTATGTGGCAAATGCTACAATTTTTAACAATGCTATGAATGTTTGCAAACGAAATGTCGCTTTAGTGTTCATTCACTAATCTGTCTACCCTACTAATCAAAACAGAATCGTTTATCTGCTTGAAAAACGTTGGCAAAATCAATATTGCTGACATTTCTAATTTAATGTTTAATTTTTGAACAAAACAAGCTTTTAAACAAGACTACAAGTTACTTTCAAATGATTTAAAAAAAAAAAAAGCCTAGTATTAGAACGAACTGAATAAAAAGGAATACAAGCAAAGAACGGGGGGTTTCAAGTGAAGAGGGGTAGCTTGACCAGGAGCGCCCGGATGGGAGGTCACTATGACCCCCTTTCGTGCTATTGGTTGAACGGTAAAGAATGAACTGAACAAGAAAGAGAGGGGGAAGGAGCTTGGTCAGGGGCGCGTCGATGGGTGGTCACTGTGACCTCCAAAAAAATATTTCCTCGCCATATTTTCTGATGGTTCAGCCAATTTCTGAGACGTAATGCACATAATTTAATTATGCAAGAACCGCGACGTGACTAGCTCCAGAGATTGGATTTCTTCGAATGCAAAGGAAGTTGCAGGGATTGTCATTGCGAATTTCGTCAGGGGATTGATAAATCTTCGGGAGATCGCAGAAAATTCGGTTAGGAGAGATTGGATACTGTGTTAGTTGTTCCACAAAAAATAATGAACTGAGCAGAAGGATTTACAAGCAAAGAGTGTATGGAAAGAGCTTGCTCAGGGGCAGCACGATGGGAGGTCAACGTGACTTCCTCTCGTATCATTTGTTTCACCGAAAAGAAGGAACTGGACAAAAAATAAGTTGCAAGAGAGGGGGGGGGGCTTGACCAAGGATGCCCGATGGGAGGTGACGAAGGGAGAGAAATTGCCCAATGGCACCTGAATGGGAGGTCACTGTGACCTCCCAAAAATTGTTTCCTCCCCATATTTTGTCTGACAGTTCAGCAAATTTCTGAGACGGTAATGCATTGTCCAGGTAAGTATTTGGGCGATCAGGGAGGGGTGCAATTGACCACGGATTTTAGAAACATAATGTAATTATGCAAGAGCCCCGGACTCGACTCACACCGGAGCCTCGATTTTTCCGAATGCGAGGGAAGTTGCAGGGAATGAGAAGAAAGATGAATGCATATTTCGTCAGCCGCTGGTGGACGAATCTTCGAGAGATCGGAGAAAATGTGGTTAGGTTGGGTTAGGAGAGATTAGATTTCGTGTTGGTTGTTCCATGAAAAAGAATGAACTGGATGATGGGATTTACAAGAGGATAAAGTAGGGGAGGAGCTTGGTCAGGAGGCTCGATGGGAGGCCGCTGTGACCTCCTTTCCTGCGATTCATGTTCGTTGTCATAATTAAAAGAATGAGTTAAATGAAAGTGAGGGAAGAGCTTGGCCGAGGGGCCACAATGGGAGGTCACAGTGACCTCCTAACGAATCTTTTTTTTTTTTTTTTTCAATTACTTTGGTTTGTATTCTTCAACTTTTATTTCAACATTTAATGGAGAAAAAATACTTGAGGTAAAAAGTCGAAGTAGTTTGTGGGCGGGGTGAGCCGTTTTGAAGGCGTGGTCATGATGCAGACAAACATGTCCGTTAGGTGCGTGAAGGCGGCTTAGTTTAATAGGTGAAAAATACTGAATATGGCGGCGGTAAATGTGCTCAATTATGTTGCTTAACAATTTTTTACTCAAATTTCGATAATCAATGGAGAAAAAATACTTAAAGGAAAGAGGTAAAAGAGTTTGTGGGCGGTTTTGGAGGCGTGGTCACGGCGCAGCTATCCATAGTCATTTGGTACGGGAAGGCGGCTTACTTTAATAAATAGAAAAGCAATTGCACTAAAAAGGGCCTCAGTAAATTTATGCCTATAATTAGTGTGTGGGCGGGTAGGTGGTTTTGGAGTCGTGGTCACGGTTGTCATCCATGTTTATTGGATGCGAGTTGGTGGCTTAATTTAATGAGTGAAAAGTTTTTAAACTGAATAAATGGGCGGTAAATTTGCTCAATTACTTTATTTTGTAATTTTTTACTCAACTTTCTACAGTCAACAGAAGAGGAACCTATAGGCGTGAACGTGAAAATGTCGAAGTAGCTTGTGAGCGCGGAATACGGTTTTGGAGGCGTGGTCACGACGCAGTTGTCCATACTCATTGAATGTGAGAGGGCGGCACATTTTGGTAAGTAAATATTCAGCAATACCTTTGCACCCAATTACGTCCTTTCATATCTTTTAATTTTACTTTCAACAGTCATCGCAGAAGAAGAAGGGGAAGCTCTCACCTGCGGGAAGAAGTCGAAGTAGTTGTTCGCGGGCGGGGTGGGCGGCTTGGGGGGCGTGGTCACGACGCAGTCGTCCATGCTCATGGGGTGGGGGAAGGCGGCCTTCAACTCGACCACTTTCATGGCGCGCGCGGAGGAGTTGTCCGGGTATTGCTGTACAAACTGCTTGTGCATGGTGGTGAAGTGTCGGCGCAGGTTGCTCTTCTTGCTGATGGCCACGGTGGCGTGGCAGATGAGGCAGGTGCACTTGCCCTGGCTCATGGTGAAGAGGAACTCGCTCTCCCACTCGTAGTGGAAGCGGTAGTTCTTGGGCTTCTTGCGCTTCGTCACCTCCTCCACGAAGTTCATCAGCACTGCAGACAGAGAAGTTATATTATTCAACCGCGACGAGATGGCCGGTGTCAATCAAATGAGAAAACGAGTCTATTCCTTAAAATAGGTAGAGAAGGAAGAAACTCCAGTGTGCCATATTTGCAAGTTTAGCGACATTTTGGCGAAGTGATAGGTTTTATGAAATATCAAATAATTCTTCGAGCCACACCTGCATTTGGCGAGGAAGTGAAAACAAGTCTTTGCTTTCTTTATTGCAACCCTTATGTTACCATTTTGTTTATAAATTTAAATGAACAGTTGGAGGCGTTGCAGTCAATGGCCAATGGCTGCGGAAATATATAAAACCAAGACCCACTTACTTTCTTGTATCCAATGAGAAATCTTTCTCGATTGTGCAAAAATTAAAATATTTTCCTCTTTGGCTAATTTCTCAAATTGGGAGACCAATTAAAGGTAAGCAAGGTGACGTATTCAAGCTTTATAACCAATGCCGCAATTGTGAATCCCATTCCTCAATTTTCATCTGCTTATCACCCCTTCCTAAAAATGGACAATCCTAAAAAAAGGAGGAGTCATAGTCCATCTCTGCGAAGTTGAATAATAATAGTCATTGCATCAATCTACATGGGACTATACTGTTAAAATTACACAAGGCATCTCAAGGGGTTAAACGTTGTGCACCAACGGTACCCCCGGAAGCCGGGCCATGGTAGCCCGATCGACTCATGACCGGACGGTCCCGGGTTCGATCCCAGCCGATCAAAGATCCACCGTTGTTACTAATGGCGGCTGGGTGGCGTTAAATATGGATCGTGGTCACAGAGTCCTCCAAGTGAAACGATACCTCTGGGGGTACTGGACCAGGGGTTTGCTCGGCCCTTGGTCTGGATCAAAAGAACAGAGTGCTCTTCAGGGCCCCCATCCCGGTTAAACTGCGAGTTGTGGCTGGTACGGGGGACCCTGGAGTGTGTGATGGGGGAAGTACCCCCTGAAGCGTGCCACTTGACTCCCTATGGCACCCTATTTGTACCTTATGGCCCCAGGTAGTACAAAAAAATATTTAAACGTTTTATAAACGTTTTTAATCCGTTGTCACTACGTTAATAACCATTTTACAACCTTTAAAAAACGAAGTGTGCTACTTGGGGCCATAGGTGCTCCATGGCACCCCAAGGCTGCCATAGGAAGTCAAGTTCAGGTGGTACCGCTGGTGCTACAACGTTTTACCCTTTAAGGTGCCTTGTGCAACCTGCAGGGCCGTGGTGGCCCGATCGGTAAGGCATCGGACTCGTGTCCGAAAGGACCCGGGTTCGATCCCAGCCGATCAAAGATCCACCGTCTTGATTAATGGTGACTGGGAGGCGTTAAAAATGTCGTGGTCACAAAGTCCTCCAAGTGAAACGATACCTCTGGGGGTGCTAGGGCCTATGGTTTGCTCGACCCTAGGTTCTGGTTCAAAATTAAGAACAGAGCGCTCTTCAGGGCCCTATCCCGGTTAAACCACTAAGCTGGTAGGTACGGGGGACCCTGGAGGGTGAAATGAAATGTGCAACCTGCAATTTTAGCAGTGTTTGTTGTCGTGTGCATAGTTTTAACAAATACTACGCAAAGAAGGGTGCCATTGCCTCGAGAGAGGTTGGACTTCTTTATTGACATATAAGACAGCACAAGAAAGATTTGCCACACAAAGAGAGGAAATAACACCCAAGACACTAGCGGGAATCGAACCCGCACCTCTTGCTTTCGAGGCGAAATTTCTACCTCTGAGTCACCGAGGTCCCACAGTGTACAGTAATGATTACAATGCAGTGCCAGATCAAGGGTAGATTCAGAATTCTTTCAAAGAGGAGAGTGATTAATTTTTTTACTTACCTTTTACTACGTACCTGATTCACAGACTTTGGGGAGGGGCAGCCTCATTATTTTATTTATACAATACACAATCATGTAGAACTCGTTTGTGTAAATTTGCCTAGGTGGCGTAAATATTTCTTTTAGTTATATATAACGGACTCAAGAATGCATTCTGGGAGATTTGATGGCTGGTAAAAAGTTAATGCCTATTTTATTAGTGCAGAGAGCTCCCTTTTTAGCCTACTTTCCCGTTAAAAATAAAAGAGACGAAAAAAGCATTAAAATTGGCTTAATGCATCTAAAAAATGTCGCCAAGTCCAAAAAATATCGCCAAGTCCAAAAAATATCGCCAAGTTCAAAAAATATCGCCAAGTAAAAAAAAGTCAAAAAGAAACAAAAAAATGAAATAAATATCGAAAAATTAAAAATTTGAAAGTAGGGTATTGAGATGGGGAATTTGTGTGTCGGTCGGTCTGTCGGTCTGTCGGTCTGTCGGTCTGTCTGTTCCCCCCTAATAACTTTTGAATGAACATTCCGATTTGGACAAACTTTTTTTTGTTGGAAAGATCTCGGCGAGTACAGCTCATTCCCATATTTGATTTTTCGATTTGAACAATTTTTGGTTCAACTTTGAGCCGTTCAAACAACCGGTCCCGCGATACTAACTTTTGAATGAACAGTCCGATTTGAACAAACTTTTTTTTGTTCGAAAGGTCTTTTCAAGGATACTTCATTCCCGTATCTACATTTTCGATTTGAACAATTTTTCGTTCAACATTGAACCGTTCAAGCAACCTTTCCCCACCTAATAACTTTTAAGTGAACCGTCCGAATTGAATAAAGTTTTTTTTGTTCGAAAGATCTTATCAAGAATACTTTATTCCCGTTTTTAAATTTCCGATTTGAACAATTTTTCGTTCAACATTGAACCGTTCAAACAAGCTCTCACCCCTAATAACTTTTGAGTGAACCGTCCGATTTAAACAAACTTTTTTTTGTTCGAAAGATCTCGGCAAGGATACTTCATCCCCGTTTTTAAATTTCCGATTTGAACAATTTTTCGTTCAACATTGAACCGTTCAAACAAGCTCTCACACCTAATAACTTTTGAATGAACAGTCCGATTTAAACAAACTTTTTTTTGTTCAAAAGATCTCAGCAAGGATGCTTCATTACCGTATTTAAATTTTCAGTTTGAACATTTTTTTTGTTCAACATTGAACTGTTCAAACAACCTTTCCCCACCTAATAACTTTTAAGTGAACCGTCCGAATTGAATAAACTTTTTTTTGTTCGAAAGATCTCGGAGAGGCTCATTCCTATATTTCACTTTTCAATTTGAACCATTTTTCGTTCAATGATGAACCGTTCAGAAAACATTTTAACATGAGCGCCTACGGAGAAATTTAAATTGAATGTTGATTCTGAACTTCAAGGCGGATTTCCTTCAAACTAACTTTGTAAGAAAATGGTTCTGATAAATAATGTATTGTAAAGTACTTTTTTGAATAATCTTCTGTGAGGACTCTGATTCCGACTCCGACTCCGCAAACATGGCGGAAATGCAGGCTCAGAAAAAATGACTGACTGGGCAGACGATTTTTCGTTTATTTATTTATTTGTTTTGTTTAATTTATTATTTTTTTTTTATCAGACGATTTTTTTTGTTAACAAAAATTTTTCATTCACGAGAGCATTTTATTCCTTATTTATATTTAACAACTGGCAACGGATTAAAAATGAAATTCAAGACATTTTATTAACGAACGAGTTTTTTTTTCTTTCTTTGATAAAGTGTGTTTTGAAGTTCTTTGTACTATTATTTTATTTATTTATTTTTTTTTTCTTTTGGAAACGATTGTGGAATTTTTCTACGGAAGAACTATAGCAGTTACATTCTTTTAAAGGTGCGACAAAACTTTATTGACTCGTTTATTTACTTTTTACGTGTCTATTTTATCTGATGAGAGGGGTATATTTTGCTTTCAGAAATCAGCTTTAAGTGCAAAAAGATATGTTTGACATAATTTTTAGTTTTAGATAATCAAGAGAATATTGATCAGATGCTACAATGCCTATGTCGATGTACGGGAAAGTAGGCTCGTTTAGTTCTTGACAGAACTTCTTTTTATTTTAAGATATACAGGGTGTCCACTCCTATCGTGAACCAATAGCTAATTTCTAAACCGTTAGAGATAAGCATATAGTTCATTTAGGAAAAAATCTCTAAACTACAAAAGGAATTTTGGGTCTATTCAATGTTTTTCAAAAAATCAAATTTTGAAAGAGTTTCAAAATTTAAATTTTTATACAGCCCCCCAGTCCTATCAATCATATTTAGTAAAACATTCTTGACGCTGTAACGTTTAAAACTAAAAAAAAATCACTGTTCTACCACAAAAATTGACCGAGGTTTGACGTTTTGAAAAATCAAGATTTTGCATTATTTCATGACATCATCGAGAGATCGCTTAAGGGACCGTGTGCGAAATCCTTCAAAATCTTGATTTTTCAAAACGTCATAACTCGGTCAATTTTTGTCGTAGAACAGTGATTTTTTTTTTGTTTTAAACGTTACAGTGTCAAGAATGTTTTACTAAATATGATTGATAGGACTGGGGGGCTGTATAAAAATTTAAATTTCGTAACTCTTTCAAAATTTGATTTTTTGAAAAACATTGAATAGACCTAAAATTTCTTTCGTAATTTGGAGATTTTTTCCTAAATGAACTATATGCTTATCTCTAACGGTTTAGAAATTAGCTATTGGTCCACGATAGGAGTGGACACCCTGTATATTGTATAAATAAAACGATTTTTACTATATGTCTCTACACTCTAGCTCATCCACGTTCTGCAAACTACCAGTTTTTAATGAAGGTGAACGGTAGCGGCACTTTCAATATTTGCTCCTGCTCGGAAAAATCAAAGATCCGGCCCTGTTGTAATGAAGAGCGTTTCAAAAAGAATAACCACCCTTGTAAATTGATCACCTATCTAAGTTGACTATTACTATCTGGTACAGAATCAATATCTATAATAATAAAAGCAAGTGTAATGTGTCTGTCTGCCTGTCTGTCCATTTGTCTGACCGAGCTCTCCAGCCAAATCTATCGCACGCAGGGACCTGGAATTTTTTACACGGAAGCACAAAGGGGCTGGCCACCAGACCTCGAAGCCCGATTTTCGATTTTTGAATTAGAAAAATTTTAAAAAATCTATATATATAAAGATGACGGTGTTTGTTCGTTTGTAACCGCTGGCCAGAAGTCCCCACAGCACCTACAGACCTGAAACTTGGCTCAAAAATTCGAACGTACCCCGCCCTCGTGCACCTCGAAGGCCAAATTTTTAATTTCGAATTAGTTATTTTTAAATTAATTAATTAGTCTCATTTTTGGTGTATCCGCCATAATTGAGGGGAGAAAACCTTCCCCCACCCCAAAACATTATATATCGTTGGAAAGGGTTTTTTTTCTGAAAAAGAAAAGTTTTAGCACGTTTCTGTCCGTTAATTAGGACAGGAGATATTAATTAATAAAATTTAATCAATTTTCAAGGCCTAACTCTGTACGCAGAACTGAAACACTAGAGCCATTTTCCTGATCAGCTGCTCTTTTGTCCCTGAAGTTACTTTGTGATTTACTTACTCCCGTTACTTACTTAACTTTCTGTCTCTTATATTTATTTGGCGAAATGATTTAAACTTTAACATGACTTTAAGTGGAATTTAAAAGGTTGTGGAGCGCATTTGAACTAAAGAATATAATAATTTGTCTTCAGAGGGGTTAAAGTGAATTTAAATTTATTAAGTTGACTTCCTCAAAATTCGGTGTTACCGAAAATGTCACAATGGAACTATTATTGTTAAAAATTTAGGGATGGCTATTCAGTTCCTTTTCGCATTTGGCGTCGTAAAGTTTGGCGACAATCAGGAAATTTACCAAACCTCCCAGCCAGTGAAACACTACTTTCTCCAAATCAAAGAAAAATAAAACTGTCTGGGAAGGAACAGTAGTTGTTTGCAGTCTAAAGAGTATTTTATTGCATGTTTAAAACATGTATTTAATGCCGCCATCACTAAATTTTTAATAATAATAGTTCCATTCTGACATTTTCTGTAACACCGCTATTCAGTTACTTTTCATATTTGGCGTCGTAAATTTTGGCAACAATCGGGAAATTTTCCAAACTTCCCGGCCAGAGAAATCTTGATTATTTGAGGGTCACTGTTAGATTGTAATCACTTCAAAGCGATGGTACGAAAGACTGGAAGAATGGTTGTGGCTGATCTACCTGATACAATCGGTTCTCTATGTTAATAAATTTAGATTTGGCGACCAATTTTACATTGAAATTACGGTTAAATCGGTGAATTATATTAAATTTCAAGGGCAATATTGCTGTGGTCGTTGAGAGTTTTCGAAAATCTTGGCTCTACAGTTGTGTCAAAAGTTCCATTGGAACGTAAAAATTTCGCTAAAAATAAATAAGTTCGTCACACACACACGAAAAGAAGAAAAAAGTCTTTAAAACTAAAATAATCCTCGCATTGAGCATTACAAACTGAAATGGCATTAAAAGTGTCATCAATATATTTTAAAAGGTCGTGGTGCACATTTGAATTAAAGAATACAATAATTTTACTTAAGAGGGTGGAGTGAATTTAAATTTATTCAGTTGACTTTCTTTACATTTTTCGCACGGGCATCGCCGTGCGGGTACTGCTAGTTAGCTCATATAATATCAACCTCCATAACTGACAATTTGTCTGAGTCAACTACTTAGGTACTGCACCGCAGATAGTCAATTTACTGACACAGGTTTCACTGTGAAACTAATTTTGCGAGTACACAGAAAAGAAAAGGAAATATATCAAGGATACATATCAAGGATATACAGGGTGTCCACTCCAATCGTGGACCAATAGCTAATTTCTAAACCATTAGAGATAAGCATATAGTTTATTTGGGAAAACATCTCCAAATTATGAAAGGAATTTTGTGTCTATTCAATGTTTTTCAAAAAATCAAATTTTGAAAGAGTTACGAAATTTAAATTTTTATACAGCCCCCCAATCCTATTAACCATATTTAGTAAAACATTCTTGACACTGTAACGTTTAAAACTAAAAAAAAATCACTCTTCTACGACAAAAATTGACCGAGTTATGACGTTTTGAAAAATCAAGATTTTGCATTGTTTCATGACGTCATCGAGAGATCGCTTAAAGGACCGTATGCGAAATCCTTCAAAATCTTGATTTTTCAAAACGTCATAACTCGGTCAATTTTTGTCGTAGAAGAGTGATTTTTTTTTAGTTTTAAACATTACAGTGTCAAGAATGTTTTACTAAATATGATTGATAGGACTGGGGGGCTGTATAAAAATTTAAATTTCGTAACTCTTTCAAAATTTGATTTTTTGAAAAACATTGAATAGACACAAAATTCCGTTCATAATTTGGAGATTTTTTCCCAAATAAACTATATACTTATCTCTAACGGTTTAGAAATTAGCTATTGGTCCACGATTGGAGTGGACACCCTGTATATCATATAGTATATGTCCTAATCAATCTAAATTACGTTCAGAAAAGAAACAAACTTTAGACCATCTATGTTAAGGATTGGGTAAATATTGAAGCGTTAATTAACCTCCATTGCGAGTAGCAAATAAATAAAATAAATAAATCTATACATATCAGGTGGAAATCTGAAGAAACACTTAACTAATAAGTTGCTTTACTGATTGATTTATACATTTGTAGGTAATTCAAAATCTACCAACGAGACAAAAATCGAACTCATGAAATGAGATAATAAAATATTTTTAAGAATAAAAAGAAAGAATGCTTGTTATCTACGTATATTCTTTTAATTGTCACATTAGACTAGGGGAATTGAAATCAATTGTTAAGCCACTTCAGAGTCCTGACAGAAGTGAAGTTATGACTTTTTACTTGCTCCACGTCAAACTATCAAGCTTCAATTCACTTCAGCAATGAAGGTGTCATATTGTCATGTATTGAAGTATGTCACATCGCGGATTTCATTCATCGCCGTATAGGAATTCACTGTACTCTTTAAAAACGCGTTTTGCATTTTAAAAGAAAAGAACAAAAAAAAGAACTTTTGATGGAGCTGAAATCAATTGTTCAGTTACTGTTTGAAGATGAGAGAATTTATGCCTTTTTGCACGCACCCCGTCAAATTATCGAACTTCATTTTATTGCAGGAAAGACTTTAATGCGTCATAAATTGTATATTCTATTCATTCCTATACAAATTTATCTCATACTTTATTATGAGGGATAATTTCAAACGCGTTTTGCCATTTTAAAGGAAAATCAACTAGGGGAGAGTGGCAATGAATGGGCCATGGTGATGAATGGGCCACTAACAACATATGAAAAAGTATTAGCATGATTTTTTTTTTATGCCACCAGTAGATGTAGCTATTTGTTCTACTAAACTCATCCAATTTTTATTCGTTTGCGCTGAGCCATTTTCAAACTAGAGTGGCATTGTTAAGAATCTGACTGAAAAGTAAGTTTTTCCCTTTTTACTAAAACATTTCCTAGCTAAAATGTACCAAGTATTTCACTGCATACATATGTATAAGCTAGTCTTTCCATATCTATAAACTAATCTTAAGATGTATTTTGATGTTATCTAAATTCAATGTACTCAAAAAACCTACATGTATTCCAAAAGTATAGGTGGGGAGGGCGTATTTAAGGGGGGGGGCCGAGGGGGCCCGCCCCCCCCCCCCGAAATCGAGAAAGATTTTTCAAAAGTAGGTGTTCGGTTCGTGTTTGCTCAAAAAAAAAAAAAAAAAAATCCTTAAGAAAAAAGCCCACTTTCTGTTAACAGTTTTCAAAGGTGTATATAAGGGAGAACTCCAGAGGGTTTTTCCCTCCTATGTCCCCCCCCCCCACCCGAAAAAAAATTCGGATTTTTTTTTTTTTTTTTTTTAATAAAGGTAGTTATTATTATTCGTTTTAAGTTTACTCTTAAATTATTTACATACTTTTAGCTTGAAATACAAAAAAAAAATAATAATAATAATAATTATTGCTAATAATAATTCGTTAGATGGCACCAGGCAGTGGTGCAACCCAAGAAGGTCAGGGAGCCCTTGCGCTTTACTCAATAGAAAAAAGAACGTGTCTTGGGAAAATGAAGATATTTCAATTAGAAAACGCATAGAAAAAATCCCAATCATTTTGAATAGAAATCTTTAAATGAAAAATATTCAACGTAGATTATTAGTCATCAAATTACGTTTCTCTCTTTCTTCTCATTCCTCCTTTTTTTCTAATCAGTCAGGAAATAAAGAGTCTTTAAAATCATGCTACACTCAATAAATTTAAAATAAAGTGTAATCATTTCTCCCCGGCAAGAAATTTTAAAATAAAGTGTAAGTATTCCTCCCAGTAAGAAATTTAAAATAAAGTGCAATCATTTTCGGTTTTAGTTTTTTCACAAATAATTTCCAACAAAAAAAAAAATCGAAAAGAGGTAGAAGTTCAAGCCGGCCGAGCTAGAAGGAGCACGTAATTTTCAATCTCTTTACCAGTGATGAAATTAAAGAATAGACTGCCTCTCAGTGGCGGGTTTAGGGTAGGAAGTCGAGGCCCGTATATCCCGCCAAGCATGCATTCAAAGAAGGCTGAGATCTTAAAATTTCGCTTTTACAACGTGTAATTTAATTGCAGTTTCAAGACTTCAATATCCAAAAATTTTCGGAAGAGAGTTCTTTTCCCGCTTCTTCTTCAATACCTTGGTCAAACATCGCCTCAAATGGCATTTTAGAGGTGTAAAATTCAAACAGTTAACGGTAGTTGATATCCCCCTTACTTTTCTATAGTCTTTAGCTCTAAAATGTGTTTTTGGAAAAGAGAGAGCTCGCGAATTACAGTCTCTATGCCCAAAAATTTCCAGAAGAGTCCCTAAATCCTTTTATCATCCTAAATGTTCTCAGACAAAGACAAAGCCTAAAAGCAGTTGTTCCTATCAAGAATCATGGCGTAAGCGGCGCTATTGAATTATTTTTAAGGGGCGTTTTTAAAAGTTTTTGTTTTCTTTTTCTTTCACGTGTGGCTCTCGTTTTTAGAGGGATTTTCGTGGAATTCTTGAATGATAAGTTTTTGCTCTTGGGGGTAATGGGCACCTCTGCTAAAAGTAAAATTTTGAACCTTCAGTTTCAAAAAATAGAGCTTAAAATTGCATTCTTGAAGCTTCAATGCCGCAAAATTTCGGGGCACAGCGCCCGAATCCTGCCTTTTCTCTTGACGGTATTAAAGATAACCTAAATAAAAATGTTTTTAAAACATTAATTTCGAAACATTTCGGGAGAGAGTCCTTGTTAACGTTACTACCAAAGATGGTCTAAAGTAAAGATGACTTAAGGTTTCAATTTTGAAAAAAGGTAGAATAAATAATTTTAATTTTGAAAAAAGTTTTGGAGGGAATTTTAAAACTTCGTAATTTTCTATCTTTTCCAAAAATTACAATATTTTAATTCAATTTTAAAATTTCTACTTGTTTTACAGTAATAGCGAAAAAAAAAACTGGGGGGGGGGGGGCTAAGCTTGATTATATGGGCCCCCTCCGAAATAAAAACCTATATACGCTACTGGGCTGAATGGGCCACTATGTCATGGTAATGAATGGGCCACCTAAATATTGGTTTTTCTTCCTTTTCTTTGGATTTTCGCATTAATATGAAACACAACTGACTGTCACAGGTAGATTAAGATTATTGTCGTCAAAATAGGTTTGTAGTAACTTCTAAATATAATTTGCAGGTCTATATTATATTCCTATAGTACAATAGACTTCTGGTCGCAGTGCGTGGCTTGAAAAAACCCCCTCTCTCCTTCATATTATATTCCTCACAGTACAATTTCATTTTCTTTCTTGGTAACTTAAGTTAGATATTTCTTATTCCCGATGTCTAGTAAATTTAATTTTTTTTTTTTTTAATTTTGACAAGTTTGAAAATGAAGATGAAGTTTTTGAAAGTAATTTTTAATATTTTTGAAATATATAAATTTTGTTAAATCACAGTGTGTATTATCTGTTACTTTTTTATATATATTTGATGTTATTTATTTCTTACAATCTCATTGTTTAGTCATTTTCTGCTACAATTGGTATGCATCAGTTTTATTTTAATTGCATCAGTTTTGATGTTTATATAATTTTAAATCAGTATGATTTTGTATCATCATGTCAAGTGCCACATTTATTTTGTCATATTCAGCAAATAAAAGATTAAATCCACATGTTTTCATTGAATTCATTTAGTGGCCCATTCATTACCTTCGATGGCCCATTCAACCCCATAGGTGGGGCCAAATTTCAAAATTTTTATTTTCTATTATAATTCAGTATAGACAGGTGCTAATCCAACTTTTATGACTTTTTTAGATAGCCAGATAAGTAAAGTAACTAAAACACCAATTTAGAGTTAAAACAAAGTGTTAGAAAAAATTATAAAAATTCAAAACCAAAAAGTGGCCCATTCATTACCACTCTCCCCTACTTCATGCATTTCAAATCACTAAGGAATAAATTCGCATAACAGTTAAGTTGTTTTCCGTGCATTAACCATACGCTTGCAGAGTAAAAACTTTTACAATGTTTAGTTTTTTATTGAGGATTGACCTAACGGGGCTTGTCGAAAATGGCCAAGTTGATGACAAAATCTTGATATCCCCAAGTCAAGGAGGGAAGAGTCGTGAGCCTCCCCAACTAGAGATCGACAGTGTTCAGGCTTCAGGGCTATTACAAGAATTTAGTTTCGGGGAGGGTTTTACTAAACCTATTTCTCGTGAAATCTATTAAGTCAATGAAATTTGATTTCATGTTCTATCTTTTGTTTATTTTTGTTACTAAAGATGTTAGTAGGGTATTAACATGAAAAATGTTAAAAAAAAAAAAAAAAGACTCATCTTTACAATGAAGATGAAAAAAATTTGGATATGCTCACTGCAAGGTTTCTTGACAAAAACATCGTGACGTCAGCATGACGTTAGCCTATGAAAAGCGAGCTAGATAAAACGTCACAGCCTACTTGGCGAATTAGAGGAGATCGCTAATTCCTTGTGAGGTCTTATTGGCTCTGCCCGTAGTGACGTTCAGTGTCAATTTAAGTTGCTGTCTAGTATAGATAATTTTACTCATATAGGCGCATTCGAAGGAGTACTTTTGAAATTTCTATCTTACGGGGGGGGGGGAGGACACTTATAAGATGTGTTAAATATAGTTTGGTACTTACAAATTTGAAGAATTTTTGTGTGTTTTTTAGTGGTATTAAAAATTCGAAGGGAAAGGTGTATTGTTAAGAAATTACGTTTGCAATAACTACAATAAAAATAAATACTACGGAAAAAACAGTTCATTTGTACAATTATTCATTTTTGATGATTTCAGTTTTCAAATGCAGTTCAAAGTTTTTTCAGAAAATTAAAATAAAATAGCAACAATTTTTTCAGTGAGAAACTACGAAAAGCATATTTTGGAGCTGTTTTCAAAATTTTCGGAGGGGGTTTGAACCCTAAGAACCCAGCCCTTAAATACGTTCCTGACAGTATTTATTGTGAAAGTTGCACATAAGCAATGTTTTATTAGTCATTAGTGTCTTTATAAATAACTTGTACATCAGTAAAGTTACATTTTATCGAAGTTGGGACTCAATTCGTCATTGTTGTAACGCCGCGATACGACAGATATTTTTATCACATGTATTATTACATTCAAAAGTACTCTTTAGAATGCGCACATATGAATAAACTCATCTATCCAGATTTTATTTTCATGTTAACTCATTAATGCCGACATTTTTTTTTTTGCCAACGATATTTTGTTTACTGGTTACAAACGGTGTTTAATGGACAGGAAAAATAATTGAAAAAATATCATGTAAAAATATTTTTTTATTAAGGAAAGAAAAATCGTCCCTTAAAAGTTACGATAGACCCCAGAGGGTACATACTTTTTTTACTAAATTTTTTTTATGCCTACGATATAATATTTAAAAAGACATTTTGAAAGAAGAAATAAAATCAGCAATGAACATAAACTGGGAAGCTGGGAATAACTTTGAAAACTTAGCTTTTCTTCTTGAGATTGTGAACAATATGATTTTTGATAAAGATCATATTAAAACTGCTAAAGAACACACTTTACAATGGTTATGTGCTGCAATCTGTTAATAACGAATTGAAACAATACCAAGGTACCCTAGCAGCACAATCTCATCGGCCGATGATCGGCCATTCATCGAAACCCGATGAAATTCTCATCGGCCGATGATCGGATTTCGATGAGTTCTCATCGGGAATTGCTCCAATATGTCTCATCGGCCAAACAGAATCCGAGCAGCAAAATCCGATGAAATTTTGCTCGGCTTATTTTCATCGGGAAAGTTGATCGGAAGGATATCGCTTGCCGATGAAAAGTAGCTCATCGAAAACCGTGCTCGGATACTGATCGGAACGATGTCATCGTACGTTACGGGATCAGTTTACGAGGAGTTAGTTGATCGGCAGAGCAAAATCCGATGAGTTGATGCTACTTGGGTACTAATTGAACACTATCATTTGGTTGAAATGTTGATTTTGGGGAAATTCAGACCCTTTTTTGAACCGTCCCTAAAAAGGGACGCTAGGCATTAATGGGTTAATAATACCTTTATAACATCTTTTGTAACAAAAATCAACAGAATGTAGAGCCTGAAATCAAATATCATTGACTTTATCATTGATAGATTTCACTAGAAATAGGTTTGGTAAAACCAACCCCGTAACTAGGGTCTGGTTACGGCCCTGCAGTCATTAACAGAGAATCGCCATTTTTGGTCTTATGTTAATCTGGTACAGAAATATTAAAGAGAACATAAAATAAAATACATTCTGCTTCATCATCTTATAGACAGATAAAGAAAGTGATATAAAAATTTAAATTTCGATAATATATGACTCATGGCAGAGCTCCAAAGCGTTTGACTTAATGTACTACTTTTTGCCCACATAGCAGTTATTAAATTAAGTTCTACCCCATCACGAAACTTTTTGATTCAGTTCTATAATTAGAAGGCTCCCGAACTTTCAAACACCGCGAATCGCTTTTAGAATTCTTTTTTTATAAAGATTAATTTGCTCCATGGCGTAGTTAATCTTTTTCAAAGACAGTTGCTTCGTTGAAATATTTTTATTGTAAAACCAACGGAACAAGGAAAAAAATTACTACCAATAGCTATTTTTAAATCCTTGCCAAGTTTAAATTAAACTGAACTTTTTAGAAGTCAGAAATAGAAATTTATTTAAATTAATAAAAATCTTTCTTCCTGCAAAAGTCGTAGTATTGACATTTGTTTAAGATAAAGACTTTTTTTCCCACATAGAATATATTTAGTAACACAATTTATTACGAAGTTAAAATAACGCAACTTGAGCTTCAAAAGCCTGTGATTCATTTCAAGTTTCTTCATGTTATAGGGAACCGAAATGCTTTGCCATTGTTTGAAACCCCCCAAAAATTTGGAAATCGAATTTGAAAAAGCAGGCCCAAAATATTAAACAATAAAAGCAAAGTGAATAACTATGAATTGCAGAAACAGCAACTGAA
Source organism: Uloborus plumipes (assembly GCA_038373865.1). NCBI lineage: Eukaryota > Metazoa > Arthropoda > Arachnida > Araneae > Uloboridae > Uloborus > Uloborus plumipes. The sequence continues at coordinate 32,111 of JAXGGA010010229.1, forward strand.
CAGCTTACGGATGAAAACACATATATGACAAAATTTACTTTTGCTATATATTTTTTCATTCATAAGCTTATTTTCCCGCATTGAAAAATATATATTTTTTAAATCTTGTGAAACACGTATTTACAAGTCTAATTGGTTTTTGTTCAATTTAGACGTAGTTTCAATTGGCAGCTCAATTGGCAATCACACAAATGAAACGCAAAAAAGAAATAACGAACGAAATAATTCACGAACAAATACGTTTTTAACTAACAAAATACTAAATTTACATCAATGCAGGCAAAAAAAAAAAAAGCTTGAATTAAAAATGATGGAAATTCAACGTGCATAACATACTGTTCAACATGCTACATATTTCGCAAACGGGATTACGAGGGCAAATAATTTATGCGCGAAGAAACATGTTTTACGATGCTCTTTTGATTACTACTAATGATTTTTTTTTTTAATTTTTCTACTCTCGTATGCCTTGAAACTGTGCTGTCCGTTTTGTTGTAAATGCTTCGTTTGTATATTACCCACAGTTCGAATTGAAAATAACCACTCGCCACCTGGTATCAAAATCACTTACTATGGCGACTACACAAAATAACCAACCGGCACTGTTTAAAAACTTAACCGGACGCAGCAAATTTTTGCTTCATTGAAAATTTTGTTTTCAAAACAAATCATTCCAAGTTTCCGTACTTGAGTAATACAAGAATAGTTTTTTTTAACAAAAAATAACGGCTGCATGAAATAATTTTAATTTTGTTAATTTTCTTTGTTCCAGTTTATGCAGACAGTACAGTTTGTTGTGTTTCGAATTTGACAGACATTTAATTTTACTCACTCAGGGAGGACCTGGAATCCGATTTCGACGAGTTGAGTCGACTGCATTTCGAAGGAGGAGGAGAGCTGTCACTTAGGTCTCTACAAAGAAAGAAAAAAAAAGTGTCAAATTAAAATTTTTAGCATTTAAAGCTTGTAGTTTTAAAAAATTATTTTTCCAATGAATTTTCAGATGTTCTTTTTTCTCTTTTCAAATTTACATGCTTTATAGCAGTGATGAGCAAATGTGTCTTTTTTTTTTTTTTTTTTAGCCCTCTGGTTGTCGTTTTACAAAAGTGTTCCAACTCAGTTTCGCGGCAATAACCCTTTTACTATCACCCCCGAAAAAGAGGTAAACATTGTCAGTGTCGGAGGTCAACTTATCAGAGCAGCACTATACTAGTTTATCGGTGGTTTGCATGTTTCTGACATTATGTTCGTTTACACATAATAGGGGAATGTGGGGAAAAGTGAAATAGTTAAGTTTACTCACCTGCTTCAAAAGAAACAAATGATAAATTCGTTCTAAAAATAAATGTACACAAAGAAGGAATAATTTATTTTGTGACACAACTTAAGTTAAAATATTATTTTTCATCTTTGAGAGTTATTTTGTACTTTTAAAAAAATGTGGAAAATTTTCACCTCAAAAAAACATGGGGCAAAGTGAAAAAAAAAAAATATTTTTGTTAAGAAAAATTTTCTATTCGACGATTAACAGTAATTTTCATCAAATAAATGCGTAAATAAACGAAAAAATAATTATTAATAAAAAATAAACGAATAAGAAAATAAATGAATTAATTAATTAATACGTAAGAGAAAATAAATGAGTGAATAAAATAGAGAATAAATAAGAAAATGAGTTAATAAATGAGTAAATAAGTAAATAATTAAGTAAAAGCAAGTAAGCAAAATAATAAATGAAGAAATACATACGTGATTTAATAAATGAATGAATAAGTAAACGAAATGAACTATTTCATTTTGCCCCGAGTGCAGTAGACAAATTACGCTGAACATTTGAAATAAAAAAATGCCTAATATAAACAAAATAAGGACTGTACTGGACTTCAGTAGATCTCAATTGATAGTTTAAATGATAGTTACAAAAATATTATTATCACATTTTATAATAACAAGAAATGTTTTTGAAAAACCACGAATATTACAATAAAGGTATCAAATTTTGAAAATGACTTGCATAATTTTTTTCGTTGATCATTGGAGCTACTTACTTTTTTGACAGGAATTAACTGTATACCTAGGAACTTAATTAAAATATTACTAGATAGGTGACGCTGCAAAATGAAAATATTTACCATTTCACTTTGCCCCATATTCTCCTACCACTTTTCATTAAAAAATAAATAAATAAAGTACACGGAGGTACAACTTTGTGCCACCAACTTCTTCCATAATTAATGTGTTTTAAATACATTTTAGGTTACTTTTTGCAAAAATGTCACGCAAAAAATAGAAAAGTTGAGGGACTTATACATTTTGGTATTTCAGTGATAAACCTGGGTATCGTATTGCTCGAACGGAATTCGATCCAATCTCCAACGTGGTTAATTAATTAAAAGGAGCCGCAGGAAAGTTGGGTGTTCTGCATTGGAGGGAGGGGGGGGGTGAATCCTTACTTCCAGCGTTGTCGGAGGTATGGTTCTATGTTGCATTGTGTAAAACAGCGGTTCGCAACCGGGGGGGGGGGCGTAAAATATTTTCAAGGGAGGCGTGAATGCATTCCAGGAAAAAAGAAAAAAAATAACAGAAACTGCCACTCAATTTTGAGGCCACATGGTAATCTGTGCGATATAATCGCCGTTTTTGAAGCTGTCGGCGCAGTTTCTGTCCACATGTTTCTGTGAATCTGTATTTGCAGCACAAAGTCAAAATAACGACTAAAGAACGGATAGTAAAAGTGCCTGAGGTACGATTGTGAACAAGCGCTTGAAAAGTCGAAAATTCCAGATCAAACGGATGGCATGAAGACCACAAGTCCTTCAATAGTATAAAGTAAAATATTGACGCTGATTTTGAAACTTTAATCAAATGTATTGATTTTAAACCCAAATCATAAGCATGTGCAATTAGGAGATGAAGACCAACCTTAAATTTATATACCATCTTATCACCTTCAATGACCGAATACGCTAATTGCGGACCAAGGAGGTAAGGTAAGACAGTGGTTGAAATGAGCGGTCGTTTGGCGTATTTTCCGACAAAATAATTGCTTTTAGTGACCAGATTTCCAAATTAGGAACTTAATTGAAGGGCTTGGAAGATGAAGGGGTTATGTGACACAACAGAAATTGCGAGTAATTGAACTTCAAAGTTTTATTGCTGCAGCTTTTTTGTTTTCTGGTTTTGTCATTAGTGTGCGTATGAAATTGATCTAATGACATCTACTGTTTGATGTACCAAGTCTTATTTGCTTACCTGTATCCATTGCTTACCATTGTCCAGAGTGTTCACTTTTTAAAATGTAACATAGCCCTTTCATCCTCCAAGTCCTTCAATTGTGAATTTTTACGAATTGGAAATTTTTACAATTTTTTTTTTTTTTTTTCGCTCAACCATCGCGATATTAGTGCGTAAATGAATTGAAAGAATAAAAGCAGTTTCTTCAACTTTGACTGCATGCTAGCATAGCTTCTATTCAATGGTTTTTCTTCCTATAACCTCACGTTCGTTTGACTTATTAAAAATGGCAGCTAGAAATTTTATTTTGATCTTTAAAAAACTGAGGGAGTGGTAATGAATGGGCCATGGTGATGAATGGGCCACTAACAAAATATGAAAAAGTATTCGCATGAATTTTTTTTTTTATGCCATCAATAGATGTAGCTATTTGTTCTACTAAACTCATCCAATTTTAATTCGTTTGCGCTGAGCCATTTTCAAACTAGAGTGGCATGGTCAAGAATCTGACTGAAAAGTAAGTTTTTCCCTTTTTAGTAATACATTTCCTAGCTAAAATGTACCAAGTATTTCACTGCATACATATGTATAAGTTAGTCTTTCCATATCTATAAACTAATTTTAAGATGTATTTTGATGTTATTTAAATTCAATGTACTCAAAAAACCTAAATGTATTCCAAAAGTATAGGTGGGGCTGAATGGACTACTATGTCATGGTAATGAATGGGCCACCTAAATATTGTTTTTCTTCCTTTTCTTTGGATTTTCGCATTAATATGAAACACAACTGACTGTCATAGATAAAGATTACTGTCGTCAAAATAGGTTTGTAGTAACTTCTAATTATAATTTGCAGATCTATATTATATTCCTATAGTACAAAAGACCTCTGGTCGCATTCCGTGGCTTGAAAAAGCCCCCCTCTCTCCTTCATATTATATTCCTCACAGTACAATTTCATTTTCTTTCTTGGTAACTTAAGTTAGATATTTCTTATTCCCGATGTCTAGTAAATTTTAAAAAAAAATTTTGAATTTTGACAAGTTTGAAAATGAAGATGAAGTTTTTGAAAGTGATTTTTAATATTATTTTTGAAATATATAAATTTTGTTAAATCATAGTGTGTATTATCCGTTATTTTTTATATATATATTTGATGTTATTTATTTCTTACAATCTCATTATTTAGTCATTTTTCTGCTACAATTGGTATGCATCAGTTTTGATGTTTATACAATTTTAAATCAGTATGATTTTGTATCATCATGTCAAGTGCCACATTTATTTTGTCATATTCAGCAAATAAAAGATTAAATCCACATGTTTTCATTGATTCATTTAGTGGCCCATTCATTACCTTCGATGGCCCATTCAACCCCATAGGTGGGGTTGAATGGGCCAAATTTCAGAATTTTTATTTTCTATTATAATTCATTCTAGACAGGTGCTAATCCAACTTTTATGACTTTTTTAGATAGCCAGATAAGTAAAGTAACTAAAACACCAATTTAGAGTTAAAACAAAGTGTTAGAAAAAATTACAAAAATTCAAAACCAAAAAGTGGCCCATTCATTACCACTCTCCCCTACAGCAAAGCTTCCGCGCAGGAAAGGATGTTGAGGGACTCGCTGCTCGTAAGTTTTAAATATTAACCCATTAATGCCTAGCGTCCCTTTTTAGGGACGGTCCAAAAAAGGGTCTGAATTTCCCCCAAACGAACATTTCAACCAAATAATAGTGTTCAATGAGTACCTTGGTATTGTTTCAATTCGTTATTGACAGATTACAGCACATAATCATTGTAAAGTGTGTTCTGTAGCAGTTTATAGGATCTATATCAAAAATGACATCGTTCACAATCTCAAGAAAAAAAAGCGAAGTTTTCAAATTCCCAGCTTCCCAGTTTATGTTCATTGCTGATTTTATTTCTTCTTATATAATGTCTTTTTAAATATTATATCGTAGGCAGAAAAAAATTTTAGTAAAAAAAGTATGTACCCTCTGGGGTCTATCCTAACTTTTAAAGGACGATTCTTCTTTCCTTAATAAAAAATTATTTTTTACATAATATTTTTTTTATTATTTTTCCTGTCCATTAAACACTCTTTGTAACCAGTATACAAAATATCTTTGGGAAAAAAAATGTCAAGCATTAATGGGTTAAAGTTTAAAAAAAAAAAAGTCCTTTAACAAAGGCCTTATATTTGATGCTAACAGAATAGAGTTTTAGAGCTCTCCTCGGGATACGTTTCGCAACTGAAGTAAAAACATATAAGTCAGTATTTGTAAACCAAGATGTGCAGTAAAGGATACAGGGATGCCCATTCCCCCCAAGTTCAATGACGCAAATCCCCCCCCCCCATTTTTTTTTCACAACCCTCTTGGACTTTTAATTTTATTTTTTACCGCTCTTTTTTATTTATTTATTTTTTAAAAAAATTTATTTATTTAAAAAAACTATTATTTTTTTATTTTTTACTATTTTTTTAAATGTTACAGTTATGCGCAGAATAGAATCGCTTTTTTCCTCTCCCCCCCCCAGACATTCCAAGCACACACACACACACACACACACACACACACGCAAAATAAATAAATAATAAAAGAAATATTTAAAATTTAAAAAATAAATTGATGACTAATTTTGATTAAAAAAATACGTAAATAATTTGAATTAAAAAAAATAAATTAATAAATAATTTAAATAAATAAATAAATTAGTTTTAAAAAATGCCCCCAAATATTTTGATGGCACAACTTGCGCCATAATCCCCCCCTGTGGGCACCCCTGAAAGGATACGTAGTAAAATTAATCACCCCTCCCTTGCCTTGAAACATTTCTAGATCCGTCCTTCCGTCCTCGTGATGCTTAGATTCAAATTCTTATTTCATAAAACTGGGTATTCTCACCCTCCCCCCTCAGCGCTTTTAGTGACCTAACTAAGTTAAAACTGCTTGTTGTGAACTTAGAATTCGAGAACTTGCGGTGGAACAACCCTAGACCGGGGCCATCGCGATTCTCTCCTCTTCTCTACTCTCTTTCTCCCGGGCCTAACACTGTGAGATTGGGGGAGCCCGTGACGTCATTCATTGAGTCGAAAGATTGGAGCGTCTTACAAGACAAATCGGACATTCGCATTGTCGATGGGTGCTTGTAAAAATTTTTTCTTGATGTTATTCATCAGGGACGTAACTAGATGGGGGCGGAAGGGACTAGTGTCCCGGGGGCCAGATTATACGGACGCTAAACTAACGAACTGTTGAACAAATTTATATTTTTCTTCAGAAAAAAGTGGGGAATTAAGTCAACTTCTGTGAAGTAAAATGAAAAAAAAAAAAAAAAAACTAACTAAATGCAGAAATAAAGATGGGTGGGAAGAATGGACACATAAAAGGAAAGGAAGACGGGGGCGCTGTAAATGGTGGGAATGTATTTTAACCAACACTTGCTGTATATCCTGCCTAATCATCCCACTAGAAGAAGGATTCTGCGAACAAAGCCCCTTGAAAGTAGCATTACAAAGCGATGCATGTACTTAAATAGCGTCTTCCTGCAATAAAACCATTATAAAATTTTAACATGATGTCTTCTTCAGCTTTCAATAAGGAGAGTGACGGATTATCTCTCCTGCTGGGTTAAAAAAATATTGCTAAGGCTTTCAAGGCAGTCATTCAAGTCCCAATTTTTCACTATCTTTAGCTTATCACAATGCAACAAATTCATTCTCACCATAGGCGGTTCATCCAGGGTGACAATGGGGGCGACTGCCCCCTCACTTTCAAAAATAGGTGATATCCGCAGTGCCATCGCCCCCAGGGGATAGTAGGGGATTAGAAGCTGCCACTATTGTTCACCTGGCTGTAGGGGCAATGGGTTGGGGTGGCTGGAGAGTTGGAATACTGAGCCTTATCTTTCTTTGTGCCAATAGAAGATAGTGAAAAAAGTAAAGTTGGCGAGATCTGGCGACTTAAAACTCGAACCCCTGTAAATAATACAGGGTTGCTTTCCCAACTAAGTAAAAATGACAAATGTGTTTTTTGTGATCGTTTAACTAACACGTTTTCCAAAATGGCGACTCCAAGTAGTTCGCAATTTACGATATTAAAATCTCAACGTGGAGGAAATCTCTTAAATTTTAATAATTACCTCTATCATTATCAAAAGACAAAATTAGATGTAGAACCGATTTGGTTGTGCCGCAGCAGAAGAACAAAAAAATGTGCCGGGAGGGTTATCATCGTAAACCAAAAAGCTACGGGCCATCATATCAAAATACTCTTTTTATCTCACTTTTTGAAAATGGTATTCCTTGATGGTCCCCCCCCCCCCAGTTTTGAATTCCTTCGTAGAAGAAGTCACAGCTTTGACATGCATGAGGACTGCGTACTATGCACCTTGCCTCCACACATAGCATACATGTACAAAGAGATGCAAAAAACTCATAGTTTTTGATCTACGGGAATCAGGGCCGTGCGCCGTGCTTAGGGGGTGGTAAACTATGCCGCCGCACAGGGCCGCTAAAATATGTTGAAATTTAGGGCCGCTAAAATAATATAAGAGAGTAAAATATTTTCGTGTGTGCGTGGGGGAAAAAGAACTTTTTTCTTCAAGCCATTTTCCTGCTTTCAAAATATATAAAATACAAACGGCTCTATGGCCAATTCTTCAACAGAGACAAATTCATATTTTTGGCATACTGCACCAAATATAAGTCTTGTTTTCTGTTTCTACTCAGCGATATGACATTCTAATGCGGTAGGTTAAAAAATTTATTGCTAAGCCTTTATCTGACTCGTAATGGCAATACCAAGTAGGAAGTATCAAAGCTAGTAGATTTCGAATTGGCGCATATTTATGATGAAATAGTTGAAATATTGGAAATTGCAACTGAGTCAAAATGTGTAATTGAAGCAACAGCTCTTGCAAGGGGTATTAAAATTTTCAAATTTCTCACCTCTTTATTTACAAGATACGATTTGCTGTTCAAATTAATTTCGTTAGCAAAGCAGTGCAAAAATCTACTATGAACTTAACTACTACTAATATGCTCAGTTAATAGAAAAAATGCTTAATTTTTTACCAAAGTTCAGAGAAACTGACTTTAAAATTCTCAAGGGCGAATCTAGAAGTTTCTCAAGGGAGGGGCGAATTTTTTTAATCATTTTTTAATTTTTTTACGTACCCTTTGCTACATATCGTGGTTTACACATGTTAAGTACAAAAATTTCAGTCTTTAATTTCGAAACACTTCCGGAGTGTAACCTGAATCCTCCCTTTCTCTGATATCATCGAAGTCATCTAAATTTACGTTTTTTTTTTTTTTTTTGAACTTCAATACCGAAAAATTGTAGGGAGAGAATTTTTGGGGTTGTGTCCCCCAACTTCTATCCTCCTGACATCATCAGAGATTGTCTAAAAATTGCGTTTAAAAGAGTTTCGAACAACACATCTGTCCCAAATGTCATCAAAGATTGGATGCAATTGCTCCCCTTCCATTTCATTTTTGCCTTTAATTCCAAAACATTTCCAAAGAGAGGAGCCCTCACCCCAACGAAACCAACGAAAACATAATCAAAGATCGCCTAAAATTCCATTTTTTAAGATTCAGTATCGAAAAGTTTCAAATGTAGTAACCTTCACTTCGAGGGAAGGATTGCTCTCACTTTGGTTCAATCCTAAAGTTCTAAAATTTCAGCGAAAGATTTAGCTCTTGAATTGGAAATGAATACTAATGAATCTTTTCCTCCTGTGCCATCTCTTCGTAGAAAGAGTGTTAAACAAACAGTTTTCTTCGAGTCAAATGGTGAACTAATAGACGATCCGGAAAGAAATTATTTCATACATTTTTTAACACTCTTCTTGATAGAGCTATTATGTCCACTGAGGAGCCTTTTCAACAAATAAAAAAATTCAACAAGAAATTTGGACTTTTTTGCAAATATTCTAGCATTAAAAGCTTTGGAAAAGCATGACTTCATAACCAATTGCAATAACTTGCCGTTGGAGATAGACAAGGTGAATATGGAACTGATTTATACACAGAGTTAAAGTTCATATAAAATTAATCTCAGAAACTTTAATTTCAATACTAGATACACTTAAATATTTGTTTGGGAAGTTTCCAAAATGCTTTACTAAATGTTATCATTGCTTTACGAATTTTACTAACTTCTACTTACAGTTGTAGGCAGAACCTTCATTCTAAAAGCTTAAATTAATTAAAGCGTATTTAAGATCAATTGCGACTAATGCCCGTCTTAGGGCTCTAGCACTAACATCGATTGAAAATGATACATGTATTTCTTTAAATTTTTCAGAATTTTTTTTAGAATTTTTTTTCCTCTTTTTTTTGTCTTTCTTTTTTCAAAAACAATGTTTCTGGTAATTTTTGTGATGCCTAAGTCTTTATTTTTTTCTAAATTCACATAATATAGCAATTTTATAATAAACTGTTGAAACAATTAGCGATTTTTATGTGCTGGGATTGTTGCGGCACGTTCGCCCTCCTTAATCTAATGGCGTAAAAATTGAATCGGTTTTTGTACCCTCTAAGGTCTACCTGCGGATCATTTTTTTCTTTTCGTTCATTACTTCTCGAGCAGTCACATTTAATGAGAAAAAAGTTCCATTGCTCCACCCCATTTGAAATGTTCACACACCAATTGAACCAGCACCTGTACCCGCTAGGGCCTACCTGTGGACAAATTTTTATTTGATTCCGCCTGTTACCTGCTGAGATATAGCAGTCATCCAAGTGCAGAAAACGTTCCATTGCGCCACCCCAATTGGAGGAAATCGCTAACCATGCTGTAGTACACCAGTTCACGTGGGGTCATTATAACTGCTTATCTTATTATAACTGCTACGTCTAGGTTAGGGTATTAGATTAATTGGTGGGATAAGCTTTTTAATTTAAGCCAATACCAAAATAAATAATAGCAACTATAAACTTAATCGTTAATAAAATAAAGAAGCTAATTTCGGGGCTTAATTTATGCAAGTGTTGAATTGTTAAAAAAACTTTTTGAAACTTTAAAAATAATCCAGTAAATATTATCACAGTAACTTTTAACCCTCCCCGCCCAATAATTTTCTTGATTCAAGTCAGGGGCGGCAAATAAGGAGGGCAAGAGGGCGGTTGCACCCCCAAATATTTTTCTCAGAATGTTAAGAAAACGGGTAAATTCAATTTATGTATATGGACGATTCTCTGTAAACTGGTAATTGGCAGTCCGGACTGAGTGTTTTAAAAATAATAAAGTGTAATAAAGTAATTATTGCTCTTAATACAAGTAAAGCATTAATAATTTGTAGCCCAATTGTATTTGGAGTGATAACAATTTAATTTTTTTTTTCTAGAAATTACCTAAGCGCCAAAAACACATTCCCCTGGCTGTCCCAATCCCATAGTCTATAACTGTTAAAGATAGTATTTCAAAAAACCTATTAACACTACATAAATTTGGCAATTAATATCTAAAAAAAATGAAGCTATATTTTTCTTATGAAATATGGTCTAGTTACGTATTTCTAAAACTTATAATTGTCATGTAAATTCTGTCCAGAGTTTTTTCAAACAGTACCCTGCAACAAATTCTAAGCTGTTATACGAAAAATCTATAACTTTTGCAAATTCTCTTTGGCACGAAGTTTAAAGTAATCAGTGTGAATTTGCCGAAATCGCCGAGAACGGTGTTGAAACGCTACTTTGCTTAGTTTGAGAGTCACATTTGTGATGAAAGTATGCATCAGGGTCGTTGCGGAAACAGTCCTCTGGGAAGTGATTTTATTAATGTCAATTAATTTAATTATAAAACATATTAGTTATTATGTCCACGATTTGTGCCTAAATTTATATGTAGTCTCGTAACTAATTATGTTCCAATAGTTTTGCAGATATTACGCAACAAAGAGCAAAAACACAGTCACCTGGCACAGTCCCCTGCCTAGTTATACTAGGCGGGGGACTGACCCCCTATCATGATTAATCAGAAAAACACAAACTTCAATTGGCCCTCTTTCAAACCAAAGTAATAGATTCATTTTCTGAGCAATAGTATTATAATTATACGAACATTTCAAAAAACCGTGCCCGGACAGATTTTGTGTGAAAAATGACGAGTTTACAGAGAATCGCCCATAACACAAATCAAAGATCACGTGCGAAAGGAACTAAAAATCTTGTCACAATTTTCAACAAAATTGATAAAACTCATCCTTAAACATATTCTCAAGATTGTTTCTAACAAAAGGAATCTGAAAAATATGCTCTACACGGGACAAGAAAGGATTTTCAACTTTAGTTGTTTGGAAAATAGCACAAGACACTGGAAATCGATAGAAAAAAAAAACTCTTCTTTTTTACTCCAAAAATTGCAGATTAAAACTTGACTAAAAGTTAAGAACTAATTTCCATTTCAGACATTTTGCGTGATAACTGATTGCAAAATAATTTTATAAAGTTTAGTCATAAAATTAAATTTTTTACTAACTCCAATTTTTCTTAATAATAAATACAATTTAAGACATCGTTTTTTTAACTAATAGGTATTTTTTTCCACACTGAGGAATTTCATATTTAACAAACTTGCCTCCTCAAACGAAATGTTGAAATGCCGCCCCTAATTCAAGTCATCAATTCAAAAACCGTTTCTTAAAGCTTTTTTGCTCCATTGGTAAAAAAATAACTTCAGAACTTCACCTTCTTGATTCATATATCATTTGCTTCATAACCTTTATTTTTTTCAATATTAGTTTACGTCTTAGTTTGATCTAAGTTTTTTCTTCAGTCTAGCACACATTTAAAATAAATGTTATTTAAATTCCGTATACAAACTACAGGACTTAATGCATATGCAAAAAATTTTTTGTACAATTTTCGCCTAAATTTTCATTTTACCCACCCTCAAAAGTACATTCAGCTGTATTTCTGCTCATCTGCAAGTGAATGTGTACCACTCAATGTATGGACAGCCGAAATATCCATTTTGACCATCACCGAGTGAAGTAATGTGAGTTTTCTCGAGAAGTCTGTATGTATACGTTAGTATGTGTGTAAATTGTGTATTTCAAAAACTATATACTGTAGAAGGTTAAAGTTTTGTGTACAAGGTATCTTGTTATGCTCCTCCCTTTGGCAGCTGGGAGATATATTCTCAAAATGACAATAAAAATGAGTTGCTGAATTCTTCGTTCATGCGATGTAATGGCGTACGGTTCAAAACAATTAAAATGCTACAGCTTACTCAATTTTGATGGTACAGAAAAAGGAATGGTATTTTTGTAATCAGTAAAGCATTTCCAACTGTATATGATATAGGGGGAGGGGGTTGAATTTGAATTTTAAAAAGCGTCGTCTTTCGTAGGTCTTTCTAATTTTTTTTGCGATGTTCGGCTGGTGATTGTGATTATCACTGTGGTTCATCATGTTATTCCCTATTAATGTTATTCTTGCTGTGCACAAACGGTTTGTGCACTTCCAATGAGACGCATCATTTTTTACGTGAATGTATTCGGAACATATAATCTTTGCATACTAATAGTTTTCCTCCTCTTTCTGAATCAACAAAACCGATCTCGATTTTAGTGCTGGCTGCACTTGCAGTATGAAAGAAAGATATCAAAAATGACCAGCACGTGGTAGGGCGAGGGAAAGGTTAACCAGGGGAAATTCCTAAGTTTCCCTATCTTGCTCTCTCCTCCTTTCGATTGACACTAATCCTCTCCGGAAGGCGTGTTCACTCGTCAAGTTTATGCTTGAATAGAGGTGTGGGCCATTTACTGGGGACACCTTATCGCTTACTTGGCGAACAGCAATAATTTTTCCTACTGTAGTGGCCAAAAATGGCGGACAACTAGTCTTGCTTCTCAAATTGTGATCCGGAAGGACAAATTAACAGGTGGTCATTGTTAAGATCGACACAATGGTTTTAGGGTTGCCAAGCGATGGCAGTTAGGATTACACCCAAAAATAAAGAAGCTTAGCCCCCTCACTTTTCGCGGTTAAAAATTATTGATAGAGTGAAAAATGATTTTTTACATAGTTGATAGATTAATTTTACCAAAATAAAAGCGGAAAATTCCAAACATAGAACTTGATTCATGTTATTTCGTAAGACTGGATGAAAATCAACCTGCCTGGTTGATTTTGGAGGCCATATTGCGCATATTTTAGAAGTCAATTAATCAGCAATGAAAAAACTCAACATTATAGCCAAACTATAGCAGAAAAAAATCCTTTCAAAGGTGCTGCATCCTAACTTCCCCCTCCCCACATTTTTTTCGATCTTCTCTCCCGTATTTTTTTGACCCCCCCCTTTTTTGGTTCACCAGCCGCCTATGATTCGCACAGAACTCTGCTCTATGTGCAGTAATAATTAAAAAAAAATGTATGGTCGGTTTCTTTCGTCCATTATTTTCATATATCTCCTCTGTTTCAAGTCGCAAAAAGCTTAATACAGAACTTTACTATGAAAATATGTCATAACAGTAGGATATTACATTAACTAAGGGTTTATTTATTCCTCATTTATTTATTTGATACTAGCTTATTACCTGGCGTTGCCCGGTATTGCATTATGTTTAACTTATTTCATACTAAAATGAAATAAGTGAGCCTTAAATTGATAACTCATTGTTAATCGTAATCTTTGTTGGAAAACACTCATATTTAAATGTATTAAAGTTTATACATTTGTATGCTTAAAGACTTATCTCTATTACTCTAAAAACTCAAAATTGAAAGAAATGGCCTTTTGTAGACAAAAAATTTTAATTTTGAGCTTTTGGATTTTTTAAAAATTTCAAAACCCCACCTATGTGAATTCTAGTGCATTAAAGAACCTCTGTGCCAAGTTTGATGAAAATCCGACGAAAACTGTGGATTTGTATAAGGAACAAACATGCAAAAATACATCCATTTATATATATATAGATTTGTTGGAAAAATCTTACGAATAAAAATTTTACTTCGGATTGGGTATCAATAATATTTTTTAAAAGTTTTCAAAAAAAAAAAAAAAAGAACATGATTTGGAAAGCGCGAAACTTGCAAACTTTATATTTCAAGTATTTTTACTAATTATTTTTATTTTTCAACGTGATAATTATTAGACATTCCACATTGATTAGGCTAATATGTAAGCCAGCAAAAAATATGCAAAAAAAAAATGTATGTTTTAACATGTGTATTGTACAATAAATCCCCATTTTTAAGCGAAAGGCAGGGTGAAAGCGTGCTTTCAATCTAACGCGGAGCGCGGAGGAAGGACTCAATGTGTGACGTCACTAAAGCCAGTGTGCGGCCCGGGGAGAGAGATTGTTACTATGATTCGCGACGGCCCCGCCTAGACCCCCTTCTTTGAGATCGAATGCTTTTTATCTCCTCCTTCTGATTTGAATGCTGATATTTTAATAATTATCCCCATCTAGAACCAGAACCTGGATTCGCCTTATACCGAATGAACTTGAAATCTTAGCTCAAGGTTTTTAAATGAACTTTTTTTTTTTTTTTTGCTAAGGACAAAAGATTAAAGCCATTTTTGCCATTCTACAAACCGCGTCACCTTCTGACTCTGTCATTATCATGTTTTAAATAAGGCTTCTTTTCGCCGCAAGTCCTGTCCACAGGACCAGATTGAGGCAAGCGCACATGGGGCACGAGCTCAGGACCAGTGGTCGGAAGTAGCGCGCTACAAGTTGTAGTTGCTACATTTTTTAGTAGTTTGTAGTGTAGCGCACTACTTTTTAAAAAAAGTAGAGTAGTGAGTAGCGCGATACAAAAATTAGTAGTTTGCAGCGATTTCTGGAAACTACTTTTAAATTAAAAAAATAAATAAATGAATAAAAAAAAAAAAAAAACACGAACGAATGGGGGAAAAAAAAAAAAAAGGCTTAATTGACGTTGACTGGTGCAAATCTCGCACCAGTACAGCAGCGGACGCAATGAGAAATAAGAACCATAAAAATATGAGCTGACCCTTAGATACATCATTTTGACGAAAGTAGGGGAAAAAGGACAGTTCTGCGGCGGCAGGCGGCTGTGCGGCTCAGCCGTCTCCTGGGTGCTGGGTGCCTTCCACAGCCACCTCCACCGCCTCCCACCACTTCCTCCCGCCGCCTCACTTCACCGTCTCCCCAGGGCCGCCGCGAGGGTTTTCGCGTGAATTTTGAATATTTTCCCGCGAATTTTAGGACTTTGAATTATTTTCGTGAAAGGTTACAAGGGTTTTTCCCGCAAATTTCTGAATATTTCCCGCGAATTTTAGGACTTTGAATTATTTTACAGAGTTAATTTCGATCGTGGTGCCATCTATCGATGGAATTATTTATTTTTCCTAATTTTCAGGAACTTAATTTTATTTTGGATGCTCATGCTGCCATCTATTAAGTGAACGAATTTAATTCTTTTTTAATTTCGGACTTTGTCAATTTCCCGAAGCGGGGTTCGAACTCGAATCAAAATTTTCCTCCTGCTTATCAGACAAACACGCAAACCAAC
>JAXGGA010010230.1:0-47845 GCA_038373865.1 Uloborus plumipes
AGAATTTTTTGATGTAATAAAAAAAAAATCTTTTTTTGCAGATATGCCATTGTTCATTTCAAGCAGCGATTTGTGCTACCTGGGTTGCTTAATTTCCTGTTGCTTTTGTCGGATTTCTTTTTCACCCATAAGCTTAAATTGTCGCATTGATAAAGGCGTTTTATTGTAACACCAAGTCACGTGTATGCAATGTTCTTGTTCATTTGTGCCTTTAGCGTTGCATATTTGCTTTTATTCATTTCCTCAAATTTATTTTCTTAAACATAATGAACTGCTTTCAATAGAAAATTTTAATTTAAAATTTTTTAAACTTGTTATTTACTCACATTTATTTTAATTAAATGTCTCAGTCTGTAATTACATGCCGAATACACTTTATAAATGATTTTCAAGTTATGATGTAATTTGTTCTAATGACGCGTTAAAAATTCCTTCATTTGGTCAAGCTAATTCATGCTATTATTATTCAAGCTCTATTGAGTGGTGACGTTAATATTCCCATTTAAACTCAATATTTTACGTGTTTAAGTGCTAATAATTGCGTTACACAATATTTGCAATTTTTGTTAGTTATTTAATTTGAACTTCAAAATCATTGAAGGCAAATACTCTTTACCTGATTTCTCCATAGATATTTGTGTAGAATGCGGAATTAATTTTGGAATTTAATGTTCCTTCGAAGTCTTTTCTCAGATTTTCCAAAACTGTCAAGCGTCAATGGCTATGAATGAAATCGTTATTTTAATGAGTCAATATAGATTGCGTATGTGTTATGCGTCGCAAGATCGAAGCACTAATTACACAACATTAAGTTCATATTGGTTATTATTCAGAAAATATATTTTGTATGTGCCTGTAATTTGTTTGGAACGATTTCAGAATTAACTACTCTTAATTAAAGCTCTTCTGGAGTAATTAGATGAAGGTAGATGGAAAAAATATCTGCTTATCGTTACATCTTTCTGTAAAACTATTATTTAACTAAAAATAAAATCTCGAAATCAGCATACGAAAACGAGGTGGACTTAGGCCATAGTTTTCTTCTTTTAGTCAACAAATTGTTCTGTTCAACCAATTGTTGAATTTTACGATAATAAAGTATTTGTATTTAATTATCTCAAATTATCACAGCTTCACTGAAAAAAGTATGGATAAGTATGCCAACAATTATTAATTCTATTAAAAACTGTTGAGAAATTGATAGTATTAAAATTATGACATCGTAGCCAAGCGGCAACGTAACAAATGCATGATAAATTTCGTAAGTCTTTCAAAATTTGATTTTTTGAAAAAAAATTCATAGACCCAAATTCCTTTCGTAATTTAGAGATTTTTTTCCTAAATAAACTATATGCTTATCTCTGACGGTTTAAAAATTGGCATTGGGCCACAATTGGAGTGGACACCTTGTATACAGATATCTAAGCACTGTTTGATTGACAACTTCCTATCTCTGAAAAAAATCTGGTACCAGCTTCTAGGACAAAGTGACTTACTTTCTAGTCTTTCAATTAGGATTTGTGTCATATATGAAATGTTAACGGGTTAAGCGGCTGAGCGGGCAGATATATATGAAATATCAAATACACTTTTCTCCTTCGAATTAGTAAACAATTCCCTAGTCGACTTTTGTGTCCATAGGTCATAATGTAAAGAGTATTTTGTTCATCTTTGACTGGAAATCGATTTTCACTATACTTTTCCTACTGTCTGTCTATATGTTTCTATTTTCCGTGTTAGTTCGAGCTTTAATAATCGAGAAAAACTCACGCTCAAAACACCTAATTTGTATATCTATCACTCTATCACTGTGGCTTTTAAACTGTATGTTTTATTACAGGAAAAGTGGACCATTTAAATATTTATCAACTACAACGCACTCAGTATTGACCAGAGCAAAAACTATTATCCTCTTTCACTAATTAGCATAGATAAAAACATTAAGCGCTTGCTTATTTTAGCACGTGCTTTTTTCAGGAAAAGCGTTAATGGCCGACAACAATGGCCGTAGTAAAATACCATAGTTGCTGCAGCAGCGTAGATTATCTATCCCTAGATCCCGATATCACACTTTACTGCAGTTTTAATCACTAAATCACGCGTTCTGTGACAAGAACAACCATATGCACTTACGATAAAATGTCCCAACAAAATTTCGGGACAAAAATAATTACATCTCCGTTACTGTACGTGGCACAGCCCAAGTGGGTGATTAAATCCCTCATTAGAGTACGAAACAGCTGCTTTTTAAAGGTTATCTCAATCTGCATAATGCATTTACTTTGACTAGAATTTAGATAAGGCCGTCGTCATACATCTTAACACTCTAATAAACCCATTACGATATTTGCATGTGATGTGAATGCGTGAGGGCAACTGAAGTAATCTGTAATGCTCTGAAAGGCTGCTATATTTTCTTTAATGCCTCTAATATCCAGTTTCTGATTGTTAGTTAACTTGCGGTCTGGTTTACGTGATTTTTCCTTGCTGCCAATGAATTGCTTAGAGATTTATTCAGTTTCTATGTTTGTAGAAAGAAAATTAAATTAAATTCTATATTTATCCTTGGATAACACTATACTCGGTTCCTTTAAATATGCGTATCAAGTTTAGTAATTTTACGTCGTTTCCATGGAAACCGTACGAAAGAAAACGGCTCCATTTTTTTATGAACTGCTGTTGAGGCATTTAATTTATTTTATGTTTATAGAATTAGGCGTACGCTTTTTTTTTATCCTCATATCTCAGTTATTTCTAAACGTGTTCTAGCAAATCTAGTGCTAATTGGTTTGTTTTAGCAAGACCTACCATAATGAGCAACCGTTATTTATAGATTCTTCAAAAAGTGTTTTATTAACGTTGATTTAGTAACAGTTTACGCACAAAGCAATTTAAATCGTTTACATTTAACCATTGTTGTAAAAGCTAAGTGGAAAAAAAGTCCACAGCACCGAAACTATGACAACCACAAGGAGAAACGCGCGGAGAGTGGGAAATTAATATTCCTTTCATACACCAGATCACGTTACACAGGGTATTCGATATTTTATTGCATTTTGTTCAAAATTACCGATACAAAAATACTAAATGAAAAAGAAAACGTTTCATTGTACTTTCTTATAGTTAGAACCTGAACTTGTAATGAAACTTGAAATAGAAATAATTATATCAAAAGTAGTAATAATAATGCTTGTTGTTGTTAGCTGATAAAAAGTTTCATGCCAAAGGGAGAATTATTGTTTCTGGTATCGTGCTTCTTCAAACATTTTCTAAGTTGGTTTTCAGAAGTTAAAAAATATGTTTGAGTATTATTTTATACATTTTAAGATGGTTTTTACACTGTATAATTTAGGCGTTGGATCAAGTAATAAATTTCTAGTTTATACATTATAGATGGCGGAGGATTTTTCTCAAAGTCTGGTATTGTTTGCAGGCTTGGAAAGCTTATTTAAACTTGAAAATGTGTTTCCTGAAGTCGGACTGTTGTTTTCCTTTTTGAATCTTTAATTTAATTAGATTTTTAAGAGCTCACGTGCCCCAGTCACCATTGGTGAACATGGTGGATTGACCGTCTGGCATCGAACCCTTCAGTTATGAATCTGTTGCTTTACCGAGGCCACCGCGACCTGTACCCTATACTTTGCGTAGTGTCTAAGAACTCAATTGTTGAAATTCCATAGCGAACTTTTCATTTGATTTTACTTCATATTTCTACACAAAACTTAATCTACGAGATAACTTTTTGCAAAAACGTCACACTTTCCAGACACACGGAGCACAAGAGACGGATCTGAATCAGATAAAGGATTTCAATTAACAACTTGAAGCGTCAACTTAAAGCGTTTTTAAAGGCTACTGCAGTTAAGGTTGTCCCTGAAGCTTTCAGCTTATAAAATGGATTCAGCTTGATTTTCATATACACATACATTTTTTCGTCAATTTTTAAGTCTTCTAAACTTTTAGCTCTTACGTTTTTCATGTGTATTTGATCTAAGAGGGAAAAAAAAGATGCCTACTACTAGATCAGATAACCTTCCCACTTTCATTAGGTTTACTTCAAGTGAATCACATACCCTAAACCTTACGCAGTTTCTAAGAGTTTACTCGCAGTTTACTCAATCGTAAACGTTCACTAGCGAACTTTTCATTTGATTTTACTTCATATTTCTGCACAAAAGTTAACCCACGAGATAACTTTATTCTGTACAAACGTCACACTTTCCAGACAACACAAACGACGGATTTGAATCAGATAAAGAGGAATTCAACTATCAACTTAAAGAGCGTAATTTCTAAACTTCTCTATTTAGACGATCCTCCTCATTCAACTTTCTGCACAGCGCGCATTCCCATAAGACCGCATTCCAGGATGGCAGCTCGCTGGCCGTTAGAAACTCTCTCTCTCAGAAATCTTCACAGATCCAGAGCCCTGAATTATTTAGTCGCATTCGCAAAGGACGGTGGGAAATGTTTAAGAGGATTAGCGCGAAAAGATTTCTCTTTCTTATGGGAACTAAAGAGTGGTGTGCGCGGGAATTCCGGGCTTTCGCGCCGAGCAGGGAAAAGGAATTTGAAGTGTCTAATCTTCACTTAAGAGAAAGGACAAGATTTAGATCATTAAGGTCATCGCATATGCTGTTTACTGTCTACCGTGTTGAAAGAGTGTGTCGAAAATATTTCGGTGAGTATAATTACCCTGGTTGATGCATTTCCCAGCGCTAATGCGTTAGAGAGAGGACTTTTTAACCGGAAAAATTTCTAATGAATGTAATAGTTGAGTTAGTTTGCTAAACTAGAGTTTTCTGAAGAGTTCACCAAAATATAATTTTTATGATTTGAAAATGAAGGTAGAAATGCTTTGAATGTTGATAGCTCTGTGGTCACTTGAATGTATTTGTGAACATTTAATTATTGGTACAATTTAATAGTTGAAGCATTATTTTTTAATACTTTTATTTAGTTTATTTTTGTATTTATTTTATTTTTGTATTTAGTTATTTAATTACTTTTTTTTTTTTTAATTTTGAACAATGACGAATCGCTATTTCTCTCTCTCTCTCTCTCTCTCTCTTCGACGGTAGTGGCCGTGCGGTTCCTTTTTCAAATTGAACTCGGAGCCTGCTACGGGTGGGTGGATGGTGCTCCACCTCCTCGGAGGACCACCAGCTTCTGTTACAGGTCCTCGGCCTCCGCTCTTGCTGGTGGTGGCTTCCATGTCCGACACACACACACCAGTTAACATGTACACACGCCAACACACACACACACATGCACACCTGTCGCAACTCCTAATTGAGAGAAAACATAATAATATACACACCAGCAGATGGGCAGCCAGTTTTTATTTCTGATGCCCGAACTTGGCTGACACACTGCCGTGTGTCTTAATTTGAATTCAGGATGTCAGAATTCTTTTTTTTTTCTTTTTTCCCTTGGTTTGTTACGAAGTACAACAATTAATTATTTTCCGACTGTAGAGCTTATTCAGTTTTATTTTATAAATTGCATTATAGTTGTTCTTTCTTGAATGTAACATGCTTTTTAATCTTTGCCAAAATCAAAAATGAAATAACAATTATAAAATTAATTGTTAATCAAGTTAACAAATAAATTTTAAATATGAGCTTTAAGTGTAGAAATGTGAATAATGGACTTTTGAAACTCTATAAAATTTGAAAACAATCCAGGTACTCGAAATTTTCCTCTTCTGAAGTCGCAAATAAAAGCAGTTTTAAAGGTGCTTTTTTTTTTTCGCAATAATATTCCTTTATATATTTATAGCTTTGTACAGAAAATCTCTTTAGAACACATGTCAATAAAAAAACCCAATTTTATGAAAATTATGAGTGTTTTCAAGTTAGAAATGGAATTTTTATGAAAGATGAGATAGTGAAGTCAAATTTTAAAATATGAAAAAGAAAGAAAATACTATTTTTATAAGCAGTTCATAGAACTAATTAGTTCATTGAATACCATTTCAAAATGCTATTAATGATTCATAAGAGAAAAAAATTTGAAAAATTCAGGAACAATCCATACGTCAATACTGAAGAAATAATTTACAATGTTGCTTCCTCTTTCAATTTTAATTATTGCGAAATAAATCAAAGTCCTATATTTTGCATGTTGATGACAAATATAAATGTGTATCAATTACTTTCTTATCCAAAATGTAACACAAGGTGGAAACATTCCTTTTACAATTTCTCGGAAGAAGAAAAGAAGAAAAGTAAAAAAAAAAAAAATCCCATTACGCGTCTCCGAGTTCTCATTTGAGGATCGCAACTTAAGAATCGCCATCCGCCTCAAAGAGCCGAGGATGACTTCAGTAAATATGAACTCGTAATGAGGAATCAGGAAGGAAAAAGTCTCGAGTCCTGATTCTGACAGATCTCCACTTTTGAGGAGAGAGAGCGAAGGAGGAAGAGAGCTACCGTGACACATAAGTATTGTCAGACTGAACGTTTATTTCGACGAATAATGTGACATGCCCGGGTAATTTCGTATAATTAATGACTTTGCCCACGACTCGGCACCACACCCTCGCATCAGACGCCCCCCCCCCCCACACTCTGGTGTATGTGTGTGTGGTTGGGAGCTCTCTTCTTGAAGTTGATGAATGTTGTCTTGCCTCCCTCGATCCAACTTTAATTCTCATTTCGCCGCTTTTGGGGGAAAGGGAAGATTGTTGTTTGAAGAGGATGAGAGAGGAAAGGGCTCTCTGTCTCTCTCTCTCTCTCTCTCTCACTCTTTCTTTCCTCTTCATCTTCCGAGAAAGAATGGACAGAGAGGAAATCTGCTGTGACCTTTCTTGAATGGAAGTTACTTAACTTGAGGGACCTACAAACTTATTTTACGTGTTAGGTTTGAAGTTTTCTCATGATGATTCACCTATTTTCATGGTGATGACCTAATAAAATATCTATAGTGAAAAGACATTTTTTAATGATTCATAGGATGAATGAAAAACTATAGAAAATGAGATATTTATTTATTTGAAAACAGTATCTCAACAAACGATTTAAGAATATATTATGTTAAAGTTCAAATAATTAGAGTTAGTAATATTCATTTTGGGGGAAAGGGAGGCCTGTTGTTTGAAGAGGATGAGAGAGGAAAGGGCTCTCTGTCTCTATCTCTCTCTCACTCTATCTTTCCTCTTCATCTTCCAAGAAAGAATGGAGAGAGAGGAAATCTGCTGCGACCTTTCTTGAATGGAAGTTACTTAACTTAACGGGACTGACTAGCTCTTCTTACGTGTGAGGTTTTTTTCATGATTCACCTATTTTCACTACGATGGCCTATTAACATATCTCAACAAAAAGTTAAAAGGTTTATTTTTAATGATTCACAGGATGAATTCATAACTAAAGGAAATGAATAAACAAAACTGTTTCAACCTTGTTGGACATTTATTTATTTAAAAACTGTATTTCAACGAATTTAGTAATATTAGATTACGTTAAAGTTCAGATAATTAGAATAGGTAACATTCATATTTCAATTTCTTTGTTTAGAGTACGTAATATTCATCTAAACTCACCGATAGCTTGAAGTAACAAAAAAGTACAAGCTATATAATTTTATTTAGTAATTTGTCATTAATCAATGATTAGTTTATTAGTTGAACAACAAACTATTAAATTACGTGCAACGATCTCGTCAATATTTCTCAGATTGTATAAGTAGAAAACCATTGATACACCTGATGTTTTCGATATGGGAAGAGTTATACCAGTTTTCATGACAACAATTGTTTCATTCCAGCAATTAAATTTTATCTACTACTCTTTTGGGGAGGTGGGGGCATTTTATAGGAAATTTTGAACTTTTTGGTCATTTTCATTGTATGCAGTTCAAATTTTCCGTATTGGAATGAAGATGAAGAGATGCAACTTTTTGAAATGCACAAAAGAAAAAAAAAGAGAGTAAGAGAAATAAAAAAAAATTTCCTCCTTTTTCAAAACTGAAGTTTCAATTTTAATGCTGTCAAAGAGGATCAAGTTGTTTGTTGTATCAGATTTTTCCAATTATTCCAATTTTCCAATTTCGAAATGCGTAGCAAATTGTTAATCCAACAGCACTAATAAATAAAAAAAGTGTAATAGCGAATACTAAAAAGATTATATAAGATTAATTATTTCTTCCTATCTCTGCTTGTCAAAATAAAGAAAACAATTTAATCATTTTATTACTCTCGGCCAAAGTAAGAAATAAAATTAAAATAAAATTGTCTAAAAAAATTTAAAAAATGTCACTGTAATGAAAAAACCATTTTCATTGCATAATATGACGAATATTAAGATCATAAGAACGCAAAGATATCAATGGAAAAAAGCGATATTAATCCTCGATTTATACACGCCGACAAAAAAAAAAATATATGCAAATTACTCTTGCATTACTTTGAATGGATTTGCGTCGAAATTAAAAACAAACAACGTTTTTTCTTCGAGCTAATGACAAAAGAAATTATTCACAGATGTCGGTGAGCTCAAAAGTTTTCTTCCTCCCAGAACCACATCGAAAGACGGATTGAGTTCTAAAGACACAGCGCACATTAATCATTTCCTAAAGAACACAAAATCCTTAACGCGCAGCACGGCGCCTAATGCCAGAGCCTACTCCGCATGCGCGCATCTTCGCAACCATGAATAAAACAAAGGATCGGACGGGGAAAGAGACGCCAGAATTCAATTAATTTTCCTCCCAAACTGATTCGCGGCTAATCCAGTATGATAGCGGCCTGATAATTAATCCTATCGGATGGTTTTCGGGCTAACGTCACACTTTTGACGGCCTATTTGTTTACGGGTAGCAAGGTATCGTAATTTGTCAAGTTTTCTCTCGCTTTACCCAGAACGCATCGGGAAAGAATCCATTTATTCCTTTTCACTGCGACCGTGGAGGTTGGCTAATAGCCGGTTTGGGTTGATTTGTCTGATGTGTTATTTTTTTGTGAGTTTGGCACTTTTTCGTTGACGATTTCCGTTTCATTTCGCTAATGATTGTCAAATGGCGAGGTTGAAACGCATGCTAGCTTTGACACTTGAAAAGATGATTACTGCTTTCGAAATAAAAGCAATCTTATAGTCATAGTGAATTCTAAATTATCATTCTGTGTTATTTTGTGAATGAACTTTTGTTCTGGCGTATTACTAGAAATTATGATTGTTCGGCGACAGAACGTTTAATTGTGGTCCTGTCCGAATTGGCTATTTTTGGCTCAATGCGTTTAAAGCTTATATTTACTAACTATGTTTGATTCTTTCATTTTTAAATGTATTTTTGTTCTTTTTATCTACATAGTCTTGAACTTAATTACAAAAAAATCGCCAAATTTGGCGAGATCACGATAATTTGGGATGGAAGTGCATGTTTTGGCACGTTGTCCAACTAGCATTGAGTTTCCGATTGGTTTTTTAGTTATTTAGCATTTATTACTTATGACACTTGTTAGGCAGATGCCCTGAAAAGTTCTACAAGGAAGAGTTGAAGCAAAAAATGATCCACATTGAAAGAAAATTCGTTTTTTTCTCAAAGAAGATATTGCGCTTAATTCAGTTAGCATCATCAAAATGTACCTTGAATGTTTTGTTCGTAAAAAAGAAAGAAAATTCTTATTGCAGTGTGTTAAAAAAAAATATTTCGTCTTGTAGGTATGTATATGCATATCCTCTATCGATAAAGGGTAAAAGTAGTTTTCTTTTGCCATCTTTATAGAAGGACAACGCTGTTTTAAACAACTATTTGTAATATCCAAAAAATAATCTAATATGAGTATGCAAACTAAACGGAAAGCGTAACTGAATTAGGATAAAACTATCCCAATTCTACATAGAAATAAGATTATTCTCTGTACGAATTCATCATCTTAATTCTATTAAAATAGAACTGAAGAAATGAAAGAAATTTCTGAAGACTTTTAAGCAGTCATGTAATATTTAACTTGAGCGATTCCATGCAAATTGATAATTCACTTTATCTTTTCAACCAATGCTATGGAAATTGCTTTTTTTTTTGAAGAACAGTAGTATTAAAATTTTATGAGTATTTATTCTTTTATTTTTTATTAGTTTATTTTATTATTTTTTATTTTTTTATTACTATTTATTTATTTATTTATTTATTAAATCAAGAATATATCATGCTTGGATCTTCTTCGTTACATTTTGCGATCAATTGAAAAGTAATTTATACTGGGTTTTGCCAACTTTTTGTCCGCTAAGGTTAGCTGTTCTTTAGTATTTGGCTTACAAGATGTAATGAAATTGTAAAATTTGGATTCCTAATTCATTTTGAGTTCTTTAAACAATAAAAATAAACAAGACGTAAATGAGACGAAATTGAAGGAACTTTTCATCTAGTCGTAAGTAAGCAGGAAAGCAATCCTACTTTTAAAAATTGCCAAAATCTATGCATATAAAAATGGATGTATGTTTGTTGCTAATACAAATCCAGTTTTCGTCGTATTTTCATCAAACTTGGTACAGAGGCTCCTCGATGCACTGGAATTTACATAGGTGGGGTTTTGAAATTTCTTAAAAATCCAAAAAGCTCAAAATTCAAATTTTTTGGCTCAAAATGGCCATTTGCTTACAATTTTGAATGTATGGAGTAATAGAGATAAGCCTTTAAGTATACAAATTGATAAAATTTAACACATTTAAATGTGAATATTTTCCAACAAAGATTACGATCACCAATGAATTATCAATTTAAGGCTCGTCTATTTCATTTTAGCATGAAATAAGTTAAAAACAATTATAAGTAGCTATGCTGTATTAATAAGCACCCAGACAACGCCGAGTAATAAGCTAGTCTTATATATATTACAGCACAACGCGCTAACCATATCATTTATTTCTTATGTAGTACTTCCAGAGTGTGTTACATAAGAAACTTTGTTGCATTTCTTTGTTGCTTTACTTGTGTCATTAGCAGCAAAGGGTCTATCGAGCCGACTGGCGCCCGTTGGGTCCCACGCAATGATTTTAAATGACCAACGGCTGTTATTCCACTTCAGGCATAGGGCAATGCTTAAGTAGGAATGCTTAAAAAAAAGGTTCTGTATCCATCATGTGCTTTTTTTATTTACTTGCTTGAAACGTGCTCTTTAATTTGTGTTGAAGACCTCGGAAAAGCGTGCAAGGCAACAAATATAATATTTACACCAAACTTCTGTTTATTGATTGATTGATTGATAGGAGCATAATTAGATGAGCAGATAATATGAATTTTACCTTCTCCTCCTCTGCCGAAAAGAATTATTTTACATCACGTTAAAATGTTACATCAAGAACAAACGAAAGTGCCTTAGCTGTTCTTTTCTTTTTCTGTTCAGCTCTCTGTGATATCATTACATTCTAAAACAATTACGATGTTTCTTTTAGACACCACGCCTTATATGGGACTTAATAATGTACAGCATACAATATACTTCATTCTTGAATCTTATTGCTAGTTTTCTAGAGCATAAGATATCCCTTGCGTGTGTTATTGTATACAATACCATTTTGCCCCGTGATTAAAAGATATGATGAACTTATTTCAGAAACGTAGCACTTCTTTTTTCAAGCTTCTTGTTTTTTTTTTTTTTTTTTTTTTTTTTTTTTTGGCCGCATAGAATACTTTAAAAAATGTTAACCATATTGTTCAAGATGTTCCTATGATAAAATTATCTTTGTGTCATTTATATAATTATTTTCTATTGCATATATTCTTGTTTAGCTAAATATATGCACCTCAGAGTCAGACTAACGTAAGTTCAAACATGGCAATCTTCACTTTATTACTGCATTGTATGTAAAATCTTATTTCGCATCATCCCATGAAAACGTGATTCTATAAAAAAATTAATTCCTTCACAATTATTTAAAAGAGTTGAAAGAGCGCGAGTCCCATCGTTTGTATGCATCAGGCAAAAGTTTTTGCTCTCTCCTGGAAAGTAACGAAATGGACTTACGTTCTAAATGGGTTCTGAGGTGCCGATAGATGAGATATCTTTCAAATAACTATGCAGCTGGAATAATTCTTGTAACTTTCTGTTCGGTTCTTTGTATGTTATATGAAGCCTTTGTGAGCCTTAACACGATGTCATTGATATCATGTGGTACTTTTTACTTTTTATCAAGAGCATAAAAACCCCTTATTTCGTATAAGATTTGATTTCCCTCTGTGGAGCATATTGATGTCTTTGTGTAATATATGAATGCTTCAGAAAGATTGCAATGCGTCTCTATTTCAAAATATTTTGTGTTGTTGAACTTACAAGGATTATGGTTTGAAAAAAAAAACAGATATATATTCTGGTTCTTTTTGATTTGTAATATTTATCTATATATTTATCTATCTGTCAGCTTGTCGTTGAGGTTGTATGTTAAGAAGAAACATAATATGACGATTTTAGATAAGGGGCTTGACGTATCCTTCTTAGCAACTGTAAGATATCTTTTTTTTTGCATATTACCTGGTAATACAAAACTTTTTAATTATGTCTCTAAAGGCTAGTATGGTTTTACTTTCGATAAAGTAGCAATACTTTTTACGGGTGTCTTATGATCTTTTTCTCTGCGTTCCATAGACGTAATTATTCTCTAATACATACGTTTTCTTTCTAGAAAAAAGATGTGGGACGTTTTTAAAAATACCATGTCGTTTGAATACTTCTTGAAATGTTTTTTGGGACTCTTAGGTATGAAGGCGTACATGAGGACTTGTTAAGCATAACATGATATCAATGATATCATATGATGTACTTTAATCAACAGTATAAGATGTTCTTATTTCATATGGGACGTGGGTTTTATTCTATGCACTTTTATACGTCCTACATTTATATAATACAGGTTGTTCCAGAAGGGAGAGTGATGCATGACCATGTTTTAAATTCTTGTATACTTGCACTATCAAGGATGATAGTTTGCATTAAGTTTTACCATGATTCTGGTAGTTTCCGACATAAAACCGTTTAAGACTATAACCAAAATCAACGGTGATAAATTGGTGAGGGGGGGGAGCAATGACTCTCATATGCTCGTATAGTACCTGTTGCTGCCACTCCACCAGTAAACCAGTAATTTACAGATGGCGCTATTAGCATTGAAAACATTAACTTCTACTTCGTCTTTCCTGCTTTGCTGTTGTGTTGCTGCCCTCTATTGTCTTTTTGTGTGAATAAAATTTTGAAAAACATGTATGGGTCATTTTTAATCGTTAAAACATCGACCGTACTCGTGTTCTTACAGTATCAATTTCTCAGCAACTGTAAGCTGTCCTTTCTGCAACATATTGTCCTCTTCTTTCGGACACCATCTGATATTACCTGTACCCGAGACGGTATTTCTGAGCGAAGCGAATGAGAAAAAAATATTGCAAAGGTACTTTAAATCTCGTCCGACGCGTAAACCTCCAAAGATTTTAAAATCTAGTTATTCAACAGCGCCCCGAAATCGATGATTCCCGCTTGCGAAGTGATTTGTCAGGTTTCTCGTTTGGAAAAATGTTGTTTACAACAATCAGAGTCCCGAAAATATGCAGCTCGCGTGCCTCGTCGGGATGTGTATTCGTACACACATTCCCGGTCCATATATTTGCGCCATTGATATGCATAAATATGTCAACTTTCCTGCGGAGAATTCGGAGGACACTTCATTTACCATGATTTGTGTCTCGGAGCGTGCGGTACATTTCCGATTCGATTGATTTACGATATTGATCTGGATAATTTGCATAATCCGCAGAACCGCAAGCCCCTCGCCTTGTGTGATTTTGACTAATTACGGTCACGGTTTGCGGTACCTCATTTTTCTGGTTGATCCATTTTAAAACTTGGAGGTTTCGAGGATAAGATGGACCGCCTGAGTTTTCTATCCAACTATGCTGTTTGACTTTTACTGATGACTTTAAATTGGTGAAGAATTCACTCGGGGTGTTTGCATCCATCAATGTTGTTTCACTTGTACTGATGAGTTTTAATTGATCAAGGATAAGCGCGGGGTGCTTGCGTCCAGCCATGCTGTTCTACATTTCCATTGATGAAGATTAAAATCTTGGTGCTTGTATCCAACCATGATGTTTGACTTTTACTGATGACTTTTAATGAAGGAAAATTGAACTCGGGAGTGAAAGATGTGACGTAAAGTACATGTGGAAAGAAGATCTATCAATTCTGTTGTTTTTAGCCATAGTCTTTGAAATTTGCAGCACGTTTTCTGCCTGCTGTTGAGCGCTTTCGTCAATAGTCTTGCATAATTACATAAATTCTTTTAGAGGGAATGTTTTATTGGAGCTTCAATGTTGGGAACGGAATCCTCTTATTACGGCTTGATATCTTCTTCACAGAATTATTTCGTATTTACTACCTCCTGGTTGTCGGCTCTTAAATGATAGCACTGAAAACTTAAGAGATGTTGGAGACTTGTCCCATGTTAAGTACATTAAAATCGGCAGAGCTGACAATAGTGAAGCAAAATTCTCAATGTTTATAAAAACTGGCAATATTCCTTTCTCCGAAAAATAACTCTTCAACGGCCTTAAACGCAGCTTAGATACAGTAAAACCTTTTTGCAACCGGATCATTGCTACAAGTCCCCTCTCCTAACGAGTTGAATAACCAGTGGCTTGCAATGAACTGCTGATAGATTGAAATTGAATAGATTGTGATTCAGAAGCCCATCAAGTGTATCGATTTAAGATAACAGGGTTTGTTTAAAAGTGTTAAGTATTAGTTTAATTGGAACTATTTATTTAATCTGCATAATGAATTGCAAAAGCTACGGTATACGTAAACTTAATGACATATATTCCTGTAAACACTCATTCTGTTATGAGTATTCAGTGAAGTAATTTGTTTTATGTATATTTTTTAATCATTGACAGTTTATTATGTTTAGGAAATTTTATTTTTTTAAACGCTATGGCACCAAATCCCCCCCCCTCCTCGCTTCGCGTTTAATCCATTTCTACTCTTAACAAAATATGACAAAATTACTGAAATCTGAAAAGGAAAGACACCATTTTCTGATTGAATATTCTCTTCTAAAACAAATACTATTTTCATGACGCTGCATTGCCATGAAAATCAGCTCACAAGAACAAAATCACTCAATCTCGGTAGCAGAAACAGCATGACGCTATGTTTTGCGTAGTTGAGAAAGCTGCAGACTATAAGTATAGTAGTGCTACTAAAGACTTTTTTTAGTCAAAAAACGGCTTGATAAACTTTTTATCGTAATCCAAATCAAATAAAAGTTTATATTTTATTGCTTGTTTAGTTCTGAAAATGTCTGTAAGATTTAAGCAGAAAGGAAGCTTTGTTCATCCATAGCTAAATAATAATAATGCATTGTTAGAAAACTTTCAAACAGTATACATATCTGTAACTGTGTATATTAAGCAAGTATTGTCATAGTACATTGTTAGAGCAACAGCAAAATATTCACGAATCTCCAATAGTCACTATTTGTTTAACTATTTTCTATAATATTTATACTGTATTACAATGTATTGAGAATGTGTTGGTTTGTTCGTGACTAAGACGGATATGTGTAGAAGAAAAGACAAATCCGTTCTCAGAAACGCAGATAAATCAAGCGTGTTCGTCAGATATGGATATTTATATGAGAATCTATAAAAAGCATCATAGTAGAAAGCATGAAGTATGGAAATTGTTTACTACATCCATAAAACTCATGAATCGGAATTCTTGAGTTTGAAACATGATTATGAGGATCATAAACGCTGAGACGCTATCTAGACCTTGCCGACATCCTCTCCCACCAAAAGCATTGAAATCAGATACTTCCTGTATATCATAAACCACCTCCATAGGCTCTCCTCAATCCGCAGCGGAGATTTATCTTTAACGGCAACCGGGAGAAAAGAGTCACTTTACCTTTCCTCCATCCCGATCTTCCCCCCTTTCCCTTTTCAAGAACAGCTAAGTTTTCTCCAAGAAATCCCGAGAATTATCATCAATGGGGGATGAGGACGCCCCGATAACGGTGGGCTGCCTTGATATGCAAATGGCGTATGTGCACCCTGCTTTAAGATTTGCGTTAAGTAGAATAATTCCTCAAAAGACGGCAGCTAGTTTTCTTTTCGGGAGATAAGGATGTCGGGAGTTGTGACACCGTTGTTTGGCCGCCAGAACTAACAATGTCGGGAACAGTGCTTTGAATGCAGCTAGCTCTCTGCCTTGTGGAGAGAGAGAGAGAGAAGATCGAGAAACAACAATGAGTAGGGGGAGGGGTGGGGGAGTGCTTTGGAATATGAAGAGAACGGAGCGAGGAATTGGGGAAGAGTTGTTTCGAAATTCTGATCGGGAGGGAGTTCCAATAAGTTTTACCTAGAGAAATCATAATCGGATTTATTTCCGATTGTTCCTGTGTTTTGAATAAGCAATTGTTTATTTATCTGTTTCACGAAAATATTAGGGAGAGACGAGTAGTTAGTATTTTGCGTGAATTGAAACAAAAATTCAAACTGGTTTTCGTATGATTTGTGTCAAAACTCGAAACAGTTTTTAATTTGAAATATTTTCATCTAACTTGAATAATAGACACATCTTTATTTTTGTCGCTGAACTCACTCGTCTCCTTTCTCTATTATCAGACACTAATTAACATTTTAAATTTTGTATTTAACAGTTTAACAAAAGTTTCTGACGATAGAGGTTGCCTGTCCTAAATTTACAGCCTATACTTGTAAAAAATGAGACTGATGCCTTAAGAATGACTACTCTGCATTTCCGTAATGCAAATAACGAGCTGACAACAGGTCACAGCAATCATTTCCTCTTTTTTTTGATCAAAATAAGTCAATTTTTTCTAAAGCATTTAAGGCAGCGGTATGCAACCCGTCGATCGCAATCGACCAGTCGATCTCGAGCCTGTTTTGAGTAGATCGCAGCAATATTTTTATCTTTTACTGTCTGAATGGAATCAATAAACATAAATTTCTAATTAAATTCTGGATCAAAATTATTAGGTTAAACGTCAAAATCAAAAGTTATTAATAAAAAAATTCCGAAATTATTTAATTAGGGCAACTGGAACTTTTAACAATCACTATTACATCAATTTAAAAACCATTTATGTACTTATGTCTAAAATATTTTGATGTGGTTAACATAACATTATTTTATCACCCCCCCCCCCCCACACACACAAAAGTCGATCTTGTGTTCACATCAAACATGGGAAATAGATCGTCAGTCAGTTTAGGTTGCTGACCGCTGGTTTAAGGGAAGCTACGCCGACAGTCTCTTGTACTTTAGAAAATTGATACTAAGGAGAGTTAATAGATTACTTTGAAGATTGAAGCGTAACTCTAATATTAGAAATACATCTCAGAAAAACAATATTCACAATATTGTACCTAATAAAAGATAAAGTAGCTGCCGCTTATAAGAATTATGTTTGTTCGAAATAGTTTTGATTCAATAAAGCGGACAACTCAATAAAGTTGGTTTTTGCTCTGTTTTTGAAGATTTTATTCATTAAAGCGGCACTTACCTTTAGATTTTGTAAGAAGAAAAAATTAAGTCATTAATAAAAAGGAGAAAGAAATCGAACGGTGGCAGTGAGGTAGTTTTAGAAATTAAAACCTTGCTTAAAAAATTAATAATAACCTCGTCATTCTATCAATAAGCCTAGTAGTTAGAATTTAAAAACAGGATTGTCTTTAACTACTTTTGGAAAAAACAGTTAATTGTTTTAAGAGGGAATATCACTGAAGGTGGTAGCTTAATGGAAGAAAAGATACCCCGGACCCCGCAATAAATGATGAAAAATTCCGTTCCGTTAAATTTGGCAGTTCAAGAAATAGGTCTTTTAGCAGAGTTAGTCGCTCTCAGAGGTTCCATTGCAAAACCAAATGCATCAGATAAAAGCAATCGTCAAAGAAATGTACTATTATTCACTAATATTTGTGTATTTCATGTAGATTTCTCAATCCGCATAAAATTCCAGATTGTCAAACACGAAAGAAAATTAAACCGTGATCATGCGTAAAATAACATGTTTAGCTCAAAATTTTAGCAAAGCCTTCAAGGTTTATTTAGAGTCCGGTGTTCACCTTTTCAGACTTAGTTAAGCTACCGCTCTGTAAATCGATAAACAAGCAAAGTATCCAAATACTTTTGTTATTTATACTTAATATGAAAATCCAAAATTAACATACGCCAGCAGGTCTTAATTAAGTTGTGCGGCATATTGAGTAGTTGTTAATCTTTTAAAACTAGAAGTTTCAAAATTTGAATACGTTGCCGCAGTCAGTGTGCATAAGCGAACATTTTTCTTGTTTGTATAAAATCGATGAAATTTTATTTTTCTGTTAAAATTGTTCTCCATAACATTTTGGTTGCTTTTTAGTGTTTAAATTTTTGTGTTCTTCTTAAGATAATTTTCATGCCTGGTTTTTTTATGTCTTTGTAGTTGTATTCACAATTTCCTGCTATCAAAATCTTTCAGCCTGAAAAATTTTCTATGAAAGGTATGAAACTTATCTGTGTGTGTGAGAGCGTCATTTATTCTTTTTTTCATTTATTTATTTTGGAAACTTAAGTAAAAATGAGGCTCTCCATACGTAAGCAGCTACGATAACTTTGGATATGAATACAAGGTTAATATATATATTTTATGCGAAATAATGAGACTGACACGCATGCATACTTTTAACTTAGTTGTTCATATTTTTATAACTGAAGTGGTTTTGAAAATCCAAAGAGAGGCATGTTATGTTTGAAAATATTTTTTAATGTGGCGATTTTTATGGACAACAATTTATTAGTTGACATCGGAAGAAGAATAAGTCTCAAATGATGAGTATTTTTGGAGATATAACGATTGTTCAAACCTGTTATTAATTGAAAAAAAAAATGTGTTACTTTATATACTCCGTGATTTATTAATTAAATTACTCCATTGCATTGGAGGCATGCCGCAACCGCTTTTATACAGAAAGGTTACAAATTTTATTAGTATTATTTTTAGTGTTCCAAAATGTTTGCTGATGACAAAAATACCCTAAAAATATTTCAGAAATAAGACTAAATTCTCTCAGCATATAACTTTCACAAACGACTAAGATACGTACGTTATTTGGAAGAAGTAAGGAAGTAGAGTTTAGGAAGGGACTTGCTCCCTTTCTTCATGTCTATACCTCATTTTATCTAGTAGGTATATTGACCTCCAATATAAAATTTATTGCATCGGGACTTTTGAAAGAATCCCTCTGTAAAGAAATATAGAGGTTGCATACTATGCTAATGCGTGCCGTCAAGCAAACATTTTATTGATACAGTTTTTCATGTATTTATTATTTTTATATTTTATTTTGTTTCATCCTGTATTTCAAAAATAGCAGTTAATAACTTAACCCTTTATATCTCAAATTATGTCCCAATGATTTTTTAATTATGTTTTTTTTTTTTTGAAAATACATTAAACAACATAGATACCGAGTAAAATGTTTTTGAAAATAAGTAGGGTCTAGGGCCCCCTACGCCTTAGGGCTCCTAAGAAAACTGTTTCCGATCACAGGTACAATCTGTTGACCTCTCAGCAAAGTACAAGGAGTGGTACTTTGAAGTACCAGCATGATTCTAGCCATTTAGGGTTTATGATACAAAATTAATACAAGCAATACCTTCTGAATCCCGTCGGGGCATAAAGGGTTGAACTATACCGGTCTTTACAAACATGCATTTGATTGAAATGTGTTTTAATTACTTTTCTTCCATTGTTTATTTCTTTTTTGGGTGAACAAATATTATTATTCTCTATTTAAATGACAACAATGTGTATTAAGTCCAAACAATAAACGAGGGTTTTTAGAAAAGTGTCCGATTTTTATTTTTATTTTTGTGAAAATGAGATGCGTAGGAGTCAAACGCACTAGTAGGAGCCGACTTTGAACCTTTCTGCGCATGCATGAATTTTTCTCCGTCTTTCAAAAGCATTAGTCACTGGAAAGCAGAGTTCGACTGAGTTACTGTGGAGGGTTCTCGGCGAATTTTTTTATTTCAAGAAAGATGATGGAACGTGAGGAGTATTGCTACTTCATTGAATGCAAATGGGATAATAATCAAGTGGAAGCCTTTCAAAAGATACAATTTCTCAGCACATTTCTCGCACTTTATTTCGACCTTTTTGGAGCAAAAGTTACTCTTGTTATTCAACAGGATCTTTACTTTCCTGATATGATCCATTGTCGCTTCTGGCTGCTCTACAAACTCAGGCGATTGCAAAATCAACGCTGCTCCAATCATTTCGTTGTTTTACTTGAAATTAAAAAGTCTGACGTGCGCACTACAGTTTACGTCAGTTAAACTCTGTTTGCCAGTGACCGAAGCTATTGACAGACCAGAAAAAATTCACGCATGCCATGAAATGTTCTAAGTCAGCTCATTCAAGCTTGCGTGATTCATATCCAACATGTTTTCATATAAAGGAATAAGGTTGGGTACGTTTTCTACTGCTCTTGTGCAGTTAAAATAGCGTATTTTCGCCGAACCAAAAGCCTTCTACCTATTTGAATCGACCGAACGTTTCTGGAATCATCCTGAAATAGCAGCTCAGTTTTCGTCTTCCAAAAATGCTTGAAACCCCATCAGAACGGGACTTGGGCCACTTGCACCGCCAGAAACCGTCTTTTAGGGTTATACTTGCCGTCGATACGTAAAAGTCGTTATTTTTATTACAGTCCGGGCCATTCCCGGACATTTCGGGAAACAATGCCGGATGATTTATCCGGTCGATGGCGTCTGGAACGGCCGGAGTAGCTTTTCTACGGATCATTTTTATTTCTTCTTTCAAAACGACGGTTTTATTTTTTCTTCTCTCTCTCTTCCAAATGGATGGAAATATATAAATAAATCAATAAAAATTAAATGGGCGGGACATGAGAAATGTATATATGGGTGACATTTTTTACTCTGGGATTTTTTGGGGCTCAGAATTTATGAGGCGCTATATGGATCCTATCTCGTCTTTCAAACTCCAGGAATATCTTTTGTGATGGTGATTTCGGCTTCTATTAACGTCGAGTTATGTCAGCTTTTCCAATTGGGTGACACGGCCGTTACTTTATTTCCCTTTCATGGGACTGAATTGAAGCACTTAAAAAGGATATAGTATCTCTCTGCATCGCAATCCTTATGATTGATATGATTCATGCATTAAATATGTCTTCAAAAATAACTGGAGTCGCTAAATTATTGTTTTGAATGTGGGCTCTTCATATTTTCACTGTTTGATCAGTTTGCGCAGAGTTTGCAATATTCTTTTGTGTTTTTATAACGAGTCTCAAAAAAAAAAAAAAAAGAGACAGAAAGAAAGAAAAACAAGAAAAAGAAAAAATGACTTAAAAAGAATGTTATCTTACAGTTATTAAGTGTTGAAAAAACAGAATAACGGAAATTTTATCCATTTCTTATTTTTCTTCATGTTTATTGTTCTTGCTGATATCTTTTCAATGGAAACTCTCTATTTATTCATTTTAATATTTTTTTCCCATCAGGTCATCCCTTGTCAATTTTTTGACTCTTTTCTTATTCCCATGCCAATAGGTGGCTCGTGCAGGCGGGCAACTGCCCCCTCACTTATAAAATTAAAATGGCCTTTCCCCCTCACTTTTCAAGGTTAAAAAGTAATGATCGAGTAAAAAATGATTGTTAACTCAGTAGCTTGGTTGGTTTCACCAAAAAAAAAAAATAAATAAATAAATAATAATAAATAAATAAATAAATAAAATTCCAAAAATGGGATTTGTTATATTATTTCATAAGAATAAATGAAAATCAACTAGTATGGTTGATTTTTGAGGCCACACATTTCGCATTTTCAGAGGTCATTTTATCAGTCATGTTAAAGTTCAATAATATGGCCATAAAAAAACTTTAGAGGTACTGCCTTCTACCCGCCCTTCATTTCTTTTGACCACCCACTCCTTATTTTTCTACAATATCTTGTGCTTTTTTAATTTTTTTCGCTTTTGATCTTAATTTATTATTTAATCTTTGTTTTCAGTGTTTATTATTATAACTATTCGTTTTCATATCTTTTATAAATTTTATCCGTTTTGTTTTTTATTTTTATATTACTTACTGCCATAAGTCTTTTAATACACTTATCTTCTTATTCTGCTATAATTTTTATTCACTTCACTCTTCTTATCATATTTCACCTATTTTCTAACTCGTTATACTTCTCTCTCTCTCTCTCTCTTTTAACATTGCCAATGCTTTTATTTTTGATTATGTTATTCTTTGTCATTTTCTTAAACCTTTTTATTGAGTTGCATGATTACTATTGAACTTAAAAGATAGATAATATTTCGCTAAAAATAAAAAAAAAAGAGTTTGATTTTTAATCTTTTAAATTCCTTGCTACTTGCTTTTAGTTACTTTTCCTGCTTCTGACGTTATGCTATCTTCTGTTTTTTTTTCACCTTTTGTTTTATTGTTCGTCGTTATCATATGTCCCTTGTTTTCGTTGCGTTGTTCAAATGCATTTTCTAGAATTTTTTATTGAACATGAAAAACATTTACATTCATCAGTATCTGAACTATTTTTAATCAAAATTAATAAATTAATAAAATTTTCAGATAGGGAAAATTAATAAAATTTTCAAGCCATGAAATATGATACATTTCCGGCAGAATCACATTTGATAAAAACTACACAATTTAAAATTAATTTGAAACTTTTTATGAAATTATCATGAATTAAATTAACTTAGTATACGGTGAAAATAATCGAGAAGAAAGTATAAACTTTTTTTCGTTTAAATTTTTCCGTCCATGCTTAGAATGGGGACCCTTTTTAATCCGAAAAGCCATATTAAACTTGGCGGTAAGAACAGAAAAAGATACGTGCAGAAAGTTACAGGATATATATATATATATATATATATATATATATATATAATTTTTTTTTTTCAAAATCGGACCTAGTTGCTGTTGTAACCACCCCCTTCTCGAAATATTATGCTCCATTTTCGCTGAAATTAAATTGATTAAATATAACTTAAAGATATTTTAGAGAAATCACCAAAATTAAAGTAATAGTAAAGTAAATTCTTACACCCTCTTGAACGTATGTGTATATATTTACTCTTGAGCTTTTGCCAACGTTCCGTTGTTGTATCTCCTTTTATTTCCTTTAGAGTAACTTTTTTCGTTAGCGGTAAATGTTATTCGCAGTCTAGTGTAATGTGAACTTATTTTTTAGTTCCTATGGTGCTATAAAATGACGCGTTAGTTTCCGTCCATAAGATCCTCTCAGTATCACGAGTAAAAAAAGAGAAATCTTCGAAATTCTAAACTCAAATTGCCATTTGCAGAAGTACATTCAAAAAACCGTAACTTTCTCCAGAGCACATTTACAATTTCGTTTCTATTACACCATCTTCTAGTGTCCGGTTCTGTTAAAATGTACACTTAGAAAAAGGGGGCGAAAAAAGAACAGAAATCCATCGCCATTTGCAGAGCTTCATAGCTGCCCAGTTCTTCCATATCCTGTTACAATGGCCAAAAAGCATGGCGAAGAGATACTAGAACCAACTCCCTTCTCCCCCGACTCCTCTGGAGTGAAAAAGCAAGGAAGCGATGGGCTTTTTCCACTCCTGATAGCTCCTCCGGGATTTCTGCAAAGGTAGGGTTAGAATGAGAAAGATTCTGAACCTCCCTCTATCAAGGGGTGAGTGCAAACTGACGTGTCGGCCATTTTTGAGTCGGTGCAGTTTCTTCTGCTTTGCGCTGTACGCAGTTGCCACTGCAAAAGACAAAATTTTCATTTTTTTTTTAAGATTCTCAGTCTTAAAGTAAATTGAAACATCAAACGCTATTGTGTGAGACCTATCAAACATCGCGTAAATTGTAAAATTAGTAATCAGTGTTGAATCATCGAGGTAGGAAATTAAAAAAAAAAAAATCATTTATACTTACTGTGACTTTCTTACGTAAAACCTTCCAATTATTTACGCATGCGTTAGGTCTTCTTTGATCTTACCAAAATATGGGTGATAGATAAGATAAAAACAGTAAGGGGAAGACTAATTTAAAAGCATTTTGAGCCGTATCAAGCAACGAAGAACGACGCTAATTTCAAATACATAGTTTACTCGAATACGCAAAAGGATAGCAAATGCAAGTTTTCAATTGAAAACTTCAAAAAGTTCGCACACAACCCATCACCCCTTTTTTAAGTGGAGAGGTTCGCAAGTGCTAGGCGCGGTTCTCATAAACGGACAGTAAATCTCGTTTTTAAAGTGGTATATTTCAGCATGAATTTTATTGGCTGTAAAATAGCTAAACTGTCATGTGAACTAAAGGTACTTTTACAAGTGATTAAAAAAAAACCCTTTAAAATCTCTTTTTAACGTGCAGTGAATCAAATGTAGCCGTTAGTAATTCACTTGTCTTTTTTTTAGAAAAATTTAAAACAGTATACAGTTATACCAGCAATTTTATTTTTAAAAAATCCAAATCATTTTTGCAATCCAACGACGATCTGCACTTTATTAGGAATTATCTGGGAATGTCTTCATATAAGTATGCGTAATTACATAAATAAATTACAAAACTGTCGGCAGAAGTAGAACTACTAAATCAGCTTAAATACGTATAAAAAGACAAATTACTAAATTATTAACTGAAAATATCCGTTAAATTTTATTTGTTTTGCATTTAAAATTGTCGCTGAAAAAATTAAAAACACGACTTTAATACTAATGAATTCATTTGGATTTACTACTTCGATGATTACTTTTCTTTTCAATTGTGTGCTTGGGGATATATTTTACTCAACGGCTTTTAATGTTTCCTTTTGTATTGAGACAGACTTTTTAAAAATTACTTTCTGTGAAAAATTCAGCATTTTCCTTTAAATCACTTGCTTTTTTTTATTTTGATGATTAAACACCTATGCTATCTTTATTTGAGAGCGTTGACACTCAAAGGGAACCATTCACAGTTATGATCTCAATATAACGCATTAATTTCGTTTACTGCAATGTATTAGTTAACTTATTGCCTCGTAACGAAGAACAGCTTAAATTATCTAAGAAAATACAAAGAAGTTTGAGTATATTCAGAATTGAATTATCATGTTAAAAGAGTACTGAACTGATATCAGCGAATGGAATAATGAAATGTAGAATTTTACCAAAAGATTAAGAATTTTTTTTACTTTTTCTTTCATGACAGTTGCATGGCATATTTCGTTGGTTAAGAGACGACCTGAATAAAGCGTTCTTCACTTGATTGGTTCTAGTGTCAAAGCGATCTTACATTTCCTCAAAAGATTTAGTCATATAACTGCAATGAGTTGTGTAAACACATCTAAATTATAGAATTCTAGCAATAACAAAAAAAAAAAGCAAAAAAAAGTCTTGTTAAAACCAACTGGTAGCTTTTGAGATTGAATAAAAGCATAAATAGGTACTTTTTTTTTCTTTGATTGCTTAGCATTGCATTAATTTTAACATAGTTTGATAAATATTTAGAGGGTAATATGTATCGAATAAAAACATAAAATTTTATAGCAAAAGAAAAATGTTAAGACTTTAGAGAAGAAGAAAAATAGTTAAGATATTGAGAAATAGAAACTAAATGTTGTGAGAAATCCAATGTATTGAAACAAGTTACTCCTTAAAAATATACTTAGTTTAGCAAATGTAATGACAGTGTTAAAATTTATTTGTTTATTTTATTTTATTTTTTTGTTATGTAAAAATTGAGGTGTCCAACTTAATTAAAAAAAAAAAAAAACACTTACCCGTTGAACATTATACACTTTGTGATGGGAGGTTTTTATAGTATTCTCTTTACATATGAATTATGTACATGCATTTAAAATAACTACTATGTTCATTTGCACGCCGTATACAAAGATTTTGGCAACTACTTCCTTTCCGACTGTGCGTGTGTTTTTTCCCTGCGTGTAATTTGATTTTAAGACCAGCCGGCTCAAAAATGGCGGCCTGACCTACCTTGCTTCTCGGTTTTCTTTTAGTCTCACTCTCTCGTTGGGGTGTGTATGCGAATTTATTTTTTAAGTGGGCATTGGGAACATACGCTGACTTCTGTACTTTAGTTCCGAGACTCGATACCCCAGGAGCGTTTTAGGTATGTTACGCAAAGCCGGAAAAGTGGAAATATAAAATTTTCTCTCGCCCTTGTATTGCTTTTGTGTTGCGAGAGAAGGGAAAATGGTAGGGATTTTTTCCGGATGGATGGCGACAACATTTTTGTCGTCGCCTTTTTCGTACTTGAGTTTTACACTTTCCATTCTCCCGGTTTTTCTCTTTTTTCCTCTCTCCCCGCCCGCAAAAGTGCATTTTCGTGTTGACTCAGCACTGCATTTTGGGTGTTGCCTTCGTATAGTATGTATCACGTTTTCGGTCTTGTGAGGATCTTTTGAATAAAAGTATATAGTTCTTTATACACATACCTGGATTTATATTTCTGTATCTTTATTCTGTCTTAGTACTTTTTGAGGGACAATGTGCAGTAAAAGAATTGCTAAGTTAAGCAAAAT
Organism: Uloborus plumipes; assembly: GCA_038373865.1. Lineage (NCBI taxonomy): Eukaryota > Metazoa > Arthropoda > Arachnida > Araneae > Uloboridae > Uloborus > Uloborus plumipes. The sequence goes on from JAXGGA010010230.1 coordinate 26,544, forward strand.
AAGTCTAACATGGAAAAATAGTCAACTGAACACAACAAATTTTATTCAAAAATTTTTTTCAACATATAAAAAATTTCAGCATATAAGAGTCATTCAACACATAGAGCGTTCTTGATTTTTCAAAAATATATATGCTGGGCTGACCACTGAATTAAAACAGTCCGGTGAAGGTTCGTATTTCTTGAAAGGAAAATGTACAATAAAAGAAATGTTACGGCGAACAAAAGCCTGTTCAACAGGAAAGAATATACAAATGACTAATCACAACGTTTATAGCAATAGATTTTGTTTACAACTTTTTGGTTAGAAGATGGGAAAAAGTAATCATGGACATGTGCATAGTATTCATGTTATAGAGAATTATGAAGCGAACGGAAATCAAGTGTGACGAAGAAGAATATACAAATGGCCCATCCCAATGTTTGCAGCAATATATATTACTAAAATGTCCTTTGTTTAAACGCGAAGGTGCGCAAAGAGTAGTCATATGCATGGAGTGTTCATCTGTTGTTCATGCTCTAATAAAACGATAGGATGGTTCAAACAGTGATAGAAAACAAACAGTAGTAGAAATTTTGTGATTTTGAAACTTTGAAAAAAAAAAACTCGAATTGAAACATTAAATTTTATTCAATTACAAAAAAAAAAAAAGAAGTCGAAAATTCGTTTTTATCCACTAGTTAGATGCATTCATTTACTGAATTGTTGCACTATTTTTCATCCTCCAAACAAATTATAAAGCAGAATCATATCGATGAACTCCCCCCCCCCCCCGAGATCCCCTCTTTTTTTCAATAATTACACATAAGGATAACTATGTTTTTAATGCCATGTACATTCTTCACTATTTTTAACGATGTTATGACTTTCTAAAAATGTAGTTGTGTTTTACTGCTTGTTTACTACTCTTACTATATCCGAAAAGGGTTAAAAGTCTGTGTTTTACATAATACTTTAAAGATAGTTCCATTTTAAAATAAGGGTATATGTAGAAAAACGGAATTACATTTGAATTTTTCAATTTTAACTCTTGTAAAAAATAAAAGACTAGAAACTATCTAGTATACTATAATATGTAACGTTTTCTATATACCTTTAACTTCTTTTAACTTAAAACAAAGTTTTTAAGTAGTTCTTCAATAATAAATTTCTTTTTTCGAAAGACATTGATAGGATGGAAATTTTGCATTATATTTTTAAGAAAATCTCGTAGAAGATTATTGTTTCTAGTAGGATTATGCAGCAGCGTTACGTTTTGTTCCTTTGATTTCTTTCACTCATAATTGCATGCCTAATTAGTCCAATATTTTCATTAAAACAATTCATCTACATTGGTTGGTAATCAATGGTGCACTTCATTGTATCACGCAAAAGAATTCCTTTTTCAATACCATTTACATGCAATGCTGCAGACTTCTAAATCGAAAGCAGTATTACCATTCCCGGAAAGTACTGGCATTTGTTATTCAACTACAAGCTAGCAATTTCGGATTTTTTTCCGAATTCGGAAGTGAAAACCCACTTAAAAAAACAAACTCACAGATGTTTCCCCTCTCAACTGAGCACTCCTGATAAACAAGCTGATATGCGATGTTTGTTTCGCAGCGAGGCCCTAACTGAGATGGAGTATCTGTGCAGAATTTCCCAGAGGATCCCCCATGGCCAGTCCGGGGGGAGTCGATGTGATTTATGCCAAAGAAGATCATTGACAACTATTCCATCCGGAGAGGGTTTTTTCACCTTGTTTTCCCTTCGTAAGCCTTTGTTCACTAGATTTGGATCTAATGCATTGCGGAAGCTTGTTGCTGATGTTGGGTGACACTCGTGTTTGGGATTGGGGAGTTTTTAGCTTGGTGGGAAGGGGGCAGTAACACCTTTTTTAGAGGGAAGTAAAGCTCCAATGTCCCTCAGTAACATGACTTCGAATTTTACACATAATATTATTCAATTCATGTAAATGAATTGATAAATGATTAAATACAAAAACTAACTACATTTCTTTACTTAGTTTCATGAAGAAATGTATGCCACACTGAGTAGCATTCCATCCTGAGAGGGTTTTTTTTTACCTTGTTTTCCCTTTGTAAACCTTTGTTCACTAGATTTGGATCTAATGCATTGCGGAAGTTTGTTGCTGATGCTGGGTGACGCTTGTGTTGAGGGTGTTTTGCGTTTGTTGGGGGAGGAGGGAGAAAGTAACAGCTTTTTTCGAATGTCCCCAGGGTAATATGACCTCAAATTTCTCATATAACAGGCTTCAATTAATGTAAATGAATGAATAAATATTTGAATTTAATAACTAGATTAGACCGTTCGTAGAATAATAATGTGATCTTGAACTATACACATACGAGGATTTGAATAAATTGTAAATTCTTTAATAAGTTATTGAATTTAATTACTATTCGAACTTCTTCACCTAATTAAATGAAGAAATGTAGTTAGTTATTAAAGATGTGGTTTCAGTAAAAAATTCTGATTCTAAATAATGACTTCATGGTGCGCAGGGGGATGGTAGCAACTGATTTTTTTTGTAATTGGTGGTAGTGTTCAAATGTCCCCTGAGTAACATGACACATTATTGGATTCAAATTTACACATTATTGGATGCAAATAATGCAAATGAATTAATAAGTAATTGAATTTAATAACTAACTAAATTTCTTCTCTTAGTTTCGTGTAGAAATTCGTGCCACAGAAGATCATTGACAACTATTTCATCCGGAGAGGGTTTTTTCTTTACCTTGTTTTCCCATTGTAAGCCTTTGTTCACTAGATTTGGATCAAATGCATTGCGGAAGCTTGTTGCTGATGCTGGGTGACGCTTGTATTGAGGGTGTTTTGAGTTTATTGAGGGAGATGGGAGAAAGGTAACAGCTTTTTTCGAATGTCCCCAGGGTAATAGGGCCTCAAATTTCTCCCATAACAGGATTTAATTAATGAAATGAATGAATAAATATTTGAATACTATATTTCTTCTCTTTTTTCTAAGTGAAGAAATTTCTTTGGAAGAGTAATAATGTGATCCCGAACTATACACATAGTAGGATTTAAAATTGTAATTTTAATTGCAAAATTTAAAGGGAAACCGAACTTCTTCACTTAATTAAATGTAGAAATGTAGTTAGTTATTAAAGATCTAGCTTCAGGAAAAAAGAAGGATTTTCAGGGATCTTCACTTTTCTAAGTGAAGAAATTTTGTTTGTAGAGTAATTAGAGTAATAATAATATGTCCTCGAATTATACACATAATAGGAATTGTTAAAAATGAATTAATATATTATTGAATTTAATAACTAACTGAACTTCTTCGCTTAGTTAAAGGAATAAATTTTTTAGGTATTAAAGATGAAGTTTCGGATAACATTTGATTCTAAATAATGACTTCAGGGGGGATTTTTAAATTGTTAGTGCAGTTCAAATGTCCCGAGTAATATGACCTCGAATTATATATGTGTAGGGAATTAATAAATTATTAAATTTCATTATTTTTCTTTACTTCAAAAATTTCTTCACTTAGCTACGTGAAGAAATTTTGTTAGTAGAGTAATAAGACGACCTCGAATTTCACACATGATGAGATTCAATTAATGCAAGTGAATTTATATATAACTTATTGAATTTGATAACACACTAAATTTCTTCAATTAGTTTTATGAAGAAATTTAGTTAGGTATTTAATAAATAACTTCTGAAAACAACTATGGCTTCTTGTGGTGGCGGCAGTAACGGCTTTTTAGTACAGATATTTATTTTTTCTAGCTTCTTTTTCTGATTTTGATTTTTTTTAACTTTTCAATATTGTTTTCAGCCTATATTTCCGCAAAAGTGCTGAAAAGATTTTTGAAACAATGAAAATTAACAGAAGCAGAAATAAGAATAAGGCCTCGTATAAAAAAAAGTATGTAAAAGCGAAAATATGTCTGAAAAAAAAAGAATAATTTAGTTGAAGAGACATTAAAAAATAATAATATATAAAGTTAACGCGGTAAGGAAGTGTGTCTGTTGATCTGTCCTTATCTGCCTCATGTCTCCCAATAATTTAAAACTTAAAAAAAAATAACCTGATTCAGACAAAAAAAATATTTTGATGAAATATTGTAGCATGGACAGCTCTACGTTTCCTTTATTTATTGGAACTTGCTTGAGACAAACCACAGTAAAGAAAAGTCTCGATAATCCGCGAGGGTTTAGGAAAAGAAACAAACACTATTAACAATTTTTTTTTTAAAGCACATATTTAAATTTTGTTTTTCTTAACATTTCTTACCCAAGAGTGCGGTGTACTTCATTCAATAAATTATTTTACCTGGGCGTTATCGTAAGTACCACTTCCTTATAGATTTTATATGCTTGAGAACCTCAAATACAAATGATTTTTTATGCTGTACCTATCGTCACTGTTTGTACATATCACGCTTTAAGTGGGATGCAATGATTTTTAAGTAAAAGAATTTTTTTTATTTTCTTTACCCCTTATTTTACGCTTTTTTCGGATTATCCGCGATACCCGTGCCACCCAATTCCGCGGATAATTGGGAATATGCTATACTTGATCCTACTGGCAGATTTGCTTAGAACGATATTGCAGACATGTATGAAAAGTTTTTTAAAAACAAACACCAAAAAATTTTTACGCATCGAAAAAAATGGAAGTACAATAATTAATAAATAATAAAATTATAAATTATCATCGTCATTATTATTTTTTTTATTTTGTTTCAAGAAATAGAGCGAAAAATTATTAGAAAGAGTTGAAGCACATTTTTCCGTAGACAACATAATATGTAGAAATACTATATTTTGAATTATTTTTATTCATAAAAACATTCAATTTCATTCATAAACTACATGTCGTGTTTGAATAACTGGAACCTAAAGTTTGTCCCTCTGTTTAAAGTTTTCTTTTTCTTTCACCAATAAACATTGGTTCCAGCTCTTGTTCTTAAAATAAAAATAAACCATCATATTTTATTTCCGTCGAATCGATAAGTTTCGAAAATAAACCCCTGTTTCTCTCAAAACTAAAATAATCTTTGATGTTTCTTTCTACCAGCTGAGCATGTTAGTTTATCAAGGTAACATGTTGAAAAGAAATCGCAACATATTTGTTTAAGTTTTATTATGAGATAATTTGTTTATTATTATTTTTTTTTAATATGAATGATTTTCTGGCAAATGGAAAAGAAAAAAAATATAAATAAGTAATAATAACTTTTTCTTCTATTTATAGCTGTATTTTAATTTAATTTTTAGTATTTAATTATTTATATTTTATTAATTTATCTAAGTTGGTTTTATACTTATCCATTTATGGTAATCAAAGATTTATTTATTTATCTATTCATCAACCTACTTCTTTATTCACTTATTTATTAGCTGATAATCAACTTATAATAAAGCACTCTCTTTACTGCCATTTAAGGGAATTCACACACATAAGTCCTGTGAACAACTGGTTCATCGGTATTTTCTATACAAAGAATAAAATAAGACGTTTGTGTCGTTAATGCTAATTGTCGCCAAAGACTTCGCTCTAATGTTTTCTTGCTTTACTAATGTTGCCTGAATAAAATAATTATTGAACGTGGTGACCTTGCCAAAGTTTTTATTTTCAAAACATCCCCCTTTTTAATACGCTTTTATTAGTTTTACATGTGGGTTTGTTTGCTTGTATGTATGTAACTCTGAATAAAAGATAAAATTGACGTTCTTTGCAAATATAATATAAAAGCAATGTATTTTTTTCTATTGTTAATACTAAAGGCTAAACTATATTATAAAAACTATATTACTGATATTACATGTTGATGTATTTATTATAAGAGCATCTAAAAGCGTATTTTTTAGTTTTTTTAAACTAATTTAAAGATTATTTTAAATATTGCTTCGCATTTAGCTACTGAAAAAAATAGTATGTTTCATAGTAAGAAATATATTATTGAAGTACCAAATTTTTTTCTCTAGTTCATTTTACTTTTTATTGTTCAACCTAAGACCCCTATATATACGCCTATATATCGGCTCTATAGTTCAATCCATTTTTAAGCTTTGTATTTTCCTCTTATTCTGTATTCTTCATATAGTTACCTAATTTTTATTTATACTCAATCAGGGTGACATTCATTAACAAGCTCTCTATTTTTAATTGCTCTACTCAGATTTAAACATAATATTGCATTTGTAGGCATCATAGCATGATTCCAACCGATCAAGCCAAAGTGGTGCCCAAATTCTTGTAAAACTTAGTGCCACAATCACCAGAACATCCTCACATTTAAAAACTGTAGCTCTCAAAAAGGGGAAAACTGAAAGAAATTTTCCCTATTTTGGTGCCTGAAAGTGTGGTGACTAAGCTAACGTTTCTACAGGACCGTGCGTTAATCAGGCCCTGCAGAAGCACGGAGTGTCTCTCAAAGTCTCTATCTCTCGGTTATTGACTCTTCATATAAAAATACTGTCCAAAGGAAAAAAGTTTCTGGGTCTTTTCGTTTAATGCTTTGGAAAAAGAGAGATACAACTTTGCTCTTTTAAGCGTTCATTTAAATTTTGTTCGTCACTTTCTGGAGCTCATTTTTAGTACTTTTGGAAAATCTTATTACTGTCTGATTTTCTTAGGTGTAACCTTCTGCGTAATTACGCTTGCGTCAGGTCTTCTCTGATCTTACCAAAATAGGTGATTAATTACTTGAGTATCAAAATAGGTGATAGGTAAGATAACAATAAGGGAAGGAATAATAAGAAGCATCTTGAGTCGCATTAAACATTGTAGAACGATAATTTCAAATACATAGTTTCATTGAATATGTCAAAAGGGTAGCAAAAGCAATCGCTCCTTTTTTTAAGTGTAATGGCTCGCGAGTGCTAGGTGCAACTTTCAAGGACGGAAAGTAGCTCCACTTTTAATGCAATAAATAGTCCAAACATGTATTTTCATGTAAAGATTATTTTCCCCTCTCTCCCGAAAGTCAAGTCTGACTGAGCTAATATCGAGGGTCAGCTACATTCGATCCCTAAATGACACATCTACCTAAAAACCGTCACTTTCACCCTCTATCACCTTCCATCTAAACAAGCTTTATAGCTTTTCATCCCGAATTATATGTACTTTTATTCCTCTTTTTCAACAGCTTTCTTCTCCACCAAACGTTATCCCGGTCCGAATCACTTACCAATGCCGACAGCGTAGTTGATATCTTCCGCAGGAGAACTTTCCCACCTCAGACATTAGTCAGCTTATCTCTTGAAAAGCAGCCAACGACTTTTTGGTGGCCAATAAATGTCACGGAATAAACAGGTAGTCGGCCATAACAGATGATGCGAGCTGAATTCCCACGCACGGTGTGTTATCGGTGCCAAAGAAGCATGAGATAACGGCAGAGCGCGCTCTGGGTTAAAAGTGCCCGAAATGCCAAACCGGGTTTTCTGTTTGCCCCTCGTAAATAATACGGAGACAGGAATCCATGTCATGCGTGTTTATGTTTCTGCTTAATCACTCCCGAGCTTCTCGGAGACTTCTAGGGTGACGCGCACGTCAACTTAAAACAGTTCGAGACTTCCTCTCTGTCTCTCCCTCTCCCCCGCGCAGCCCCTTTACATCTGGACTTCAGCCAATGTTCGGGTAAAAAGATTATTAGAGCTGGAGAAAGTGAAATGTCGGTCTGTGATGGTAGACATCTTTGGTGGAGAAATTCAAAATATTTGGCTGCCTTTCCATTAAAAGAAATGATTTCATCGAAAACGGTATGCACTGTTAAAAATATCTGCGGAAGGTAAACTGGTGAGAACATGTTTTAAGCCAAAAGTGAAACAGACTAGAAGCACTGTGTCTTTGTAATTTCAACTGTAAATTATTAGTTTAACAATAAAATATGCTACCCTCTCTTTAATATTCATAATTCTGCATCTTGGACAGTTCAAAACAAATGATATAAATGTATATGTTGCTGGTCTGAGTATAAAGAAGCTCACGGAAAGATTTCTCCAGCTTGCTTTGTACCTTCGTGGTTACATCACGTTCGATCAATGCTGGTTTAATATTCTAAATACCGTAAGAGGATGTACATAAATGATTAGCAATATACTTTTCTTACATCTTAGAAATATTATGTACCACTGCATGGCAGTAATAGAAGCTGCACTATAATCAATAAAATGTGAAGTTTTAATTCCAACGTTAAAGAAGCACAAATAAACATGTGTCTGCAGTATACCTGTACATTTGTGCTTCTTTAACGTTGGATTAAAACTTCACATCAATCGCACAAAGGTATTTTTTGTATCCATTCAATGAAACGTTTGGGGAAAACGTACAACCTGCGTTTTTCATATAAAAACCCTCTGTACTGTCCACTACATAGGAATATTACTGAATTTTTGAAAAGTTTTTTAACTTCACGATTTTTTTTTATAATTTTTAACTGAACTATTTTAACAGAGAGAAAAACCGTAGTGTTTATTTTTTTAATATTTGTTCTGTATATGCTTGTCGGGTGTACCTTAAATTAGGCTGAAGAAATGTAATTGACTCATTAACTTTTACTTTATTTCATATATTGCACTAAAAATAGAGATTTCCAATAAAATTTCTAACTTATATCAGTGAACTGACTTATGTTTCTGCCTTAGCCCTTGATTAGGGGCTGTTACTCACTGCCTAATTACCAAGCATTGTAATGTTTCTTATTTTTTTTGTTAAAAATGATTTATCTGTCATCTTCTGGTATTAAAATAAATACATCAAGTAAGGGAACCTTAGCTTGATTTTTTCTGTAAATAAATGTGTTATGTACACTTTTATAGCCAAAAGTGTCTCTCAATGGGTATTATTTATGTTTGCTTATTGGTTTGTGTTTTTTGTACACTTATTTTTATTATTTTGGTCAAAATTAATTTCACTTCTTCTTTTTTAGGTAAGTCTGAACTGTTCATGTCATTTTTGAAATCGTATTTGCTGGAAAAATAGTACGGTAATTTGTTCACATTTTTTTGCGTTTTCTTTTTAATAAGATAAGCTATTTTTACATTTAAAATATGTCTCCTGCCTCTTTATTTGTGTTAACCCATTATCGTCCAGTGATCTAGTTACAGATCACCTCTTTTCAGACTCCTCACTGAAAACTATACATTTTTATCAATTCTTATTCTTATTAGCTGGTTTCATATTGGAAATTGGTTCAATAGGAAACCCGCAACTAAGAATAAGAATTGATAAAAGGGTATAGTTTTCAGCAATGAGTCTGAAAAGAGGTGATCTATAAACAGATCACTGGGCGGTACTGGGTTAACGTGGTTGAAAGATTTGAGAACTTATTTTTTCTTCAAAGCCTAATTTAATTTTTTTGAATGTCATATTATTTAGTAAAGGGGAGTCCTTGAATTGAGTTATTCATGGTGTGAAGCATTTTATTTTTGTCACGAGACGTCATATTATATTTTTGTTGGACAAAGTATCAATTTAATACTGATGTTAAAAATGTATTATCTTACTTCTCATTTGTTTGTAAAATTTTATGTATGCTACAAATATTCGAGTTTTAATATATTTTATCCTTTTAATGACAATACGCTATGAGATACAGCATAGAACTTTTATATGCATAAAACTATTAATTGGAAAAATAAATAAATTTATAAGAATTGAATTAATACCTTCGTGGCTGAAAACTGAAAACCAGAAAAATTAAACATTATAAAAAGGCACAAACTTTCAGAAAACTGCATATTATGTTCAATTGAGTCGCATTTTGTGAAAATTACTCTTTCTTCCAAAAAACTGAAGGGCATTTAAATTTTTTTTACCATAAACCTTTTAATAATAAAAAGCCAGCAGAAATGTTTAAAAGTGCACTAACGGGTATACTCATACATTTTAAAAGTCTTTGAGGACGATAAACTTTGAAGGAGAGTATGGACATTTTTTATTCATAAAACTATTAAACGGCAACGTGAGGTTATGCCAAGTTTTGTGTTGTTCAGAAGATTTTGTGTAAATATTTATGTCTAAATCGTCGCCTTAGCAGGGGCGTCTCTAACTAAAATTTTAGGGGGGGGGGAGAATTATCAATTTGCTGAATGAAGTTCCAGTTTTACCGAATGATAAAATACAAGCCTGCACACCTGTCGTACATGCATAACATTTAGTGAGGAAAAACATTAGGCAACTTTTAAAAACAATTCTAAAAACTAAAAACAACAAATAATCTGTATATTGTCTTCAAATTGCCGAATCCTCAACAAAATGTGCTGAATACGAAAATTATTGGGAGGTCACAGTGACCTCTTGTGGGGCGCTCCTGCGCCTCAGAACAACCAGAGCAACGGTAAGATATTCTCAGATATACATGTCTTACTGTTATTCTGAGGCGAGGATATGATCCATTAGACTATGCAAAGCAACAACTGTTTCCTTAAATTTATTGTATTAGAAAACTCAAAAATAAGTTAATGAAACACCGTCACGAGTTAAAAAAAAAAAGTTTTCAGAAAATTTCCCTTTGATACATTCTTAACGTTTTTAAAGATGCTCCCCCTCCTCTCAATATGGAGTGAAAGCTCATTAGTCATTTCGGTATTCCCGCTTTCACTGCCTCGAAATTTATAGTCTTTCGTAAAATTGAACCTAATAAGTTGGCGTAATTATTATCCATAGCACTTATAAACTATAATTGTCTTAACCTTCGGTAGATGGCGCTACGAGGTATCTCTTTCAAAATTTTAATATGAGGTTCGAGGGCAAGGAAATTCTTTCCTGTCTCCAATAACCCATGTAAGCTGCTTAACAACCGACCACAGGACTTACGGACGTGCAATTTTGTTATAGCGTCGGGCATTGAATCGCCGATTCTAAGAACCCATGTCCTTATCAGTAGGCTCACCCCATCCTGTTTTTAATTCATATCTGGTGTTTTATTTCTCACTATTTTTCTTATGTTTTTCTCGTTCTAAAGCACAACGAGTTGAATTCATTTTTTTAATTTATCCAATGTTATGAGTCAAACTCAAAGGATATATAACCGAGAAAATGCAACGTATAAAAGTAATGTATCTCCACAAAAATACGTTGAATCTTAAATAGCTTGAGAACGAAGCAACTTCCATGCAAATTAAGATCAGAATGTATACTGTCTGTCTGCGTTTTGTGCGCCTGGCAGCCACGGACGCTTCCATCTGAAAAAGGGGAGATAGGTTTTGGATACGCACTACCGGATGCCTTCAGCTTTTGTTCGCTTACTGACTTCCTCGTTGCTTTCCCCCCCCCTATTTTGAGAAAGTCCGAAGAGACTGGCGCGTGCGCAGATGTGGCGGAGGTCGCACGAAAAAATTTTAGACAGTAGTTAACATTTATGAGTTGGAATAAGACCTAACACTCAAAGACATGCTCATGAAACTGTTGTACTGATGTCAGTGTTTCTAGAAGAAAATATTACTCAAAAAAGAAACCTTCACACGTGCTTAAAAACTCCACCGAAAATACTTGGCATACAATTGACACACCTTTTTCGACGAAGCTTGACATCTGCTGCTTCTAAACAGAAAAAAAAAGAAAAATGCCGCCCATGGGGAGACGCAACAAGGCAAAGAAAATAGAACTCAGTGAGCTTTGGATGTGACAAACCGCCTCACTCAAGTTAAACCGTCACTCTTCACTGAAGAGCTTCCCTCGCCCAGCTGGTGATATCAACCTGGGATGATGTTTCTCTCTCTCTCCAAAAGTCAGAAGCCAGAGTCGCTCATTTCTTTTATTGCTTCATCTCCCCCCCCCCCCTTCCTCTCGTCCGCAGATATCTTATCTGTCGCAGGCATTTAGTAGCATTTTTTTGGGCAAATCCTATATATATATCGCCTTATCTGCTGTGCGTTTTTTCGTGCATATCTTCTGGTATATCCGACGTGTGACGCGTTGAGCAGTCATCATCTTGTTATGGTTGGAGTTTTTGTATGTTTTTTCATGTGGCTTGGCACTTGGTAAGGTGTTTGAAATTTAATCTGAGATACTGGGTTTAAATGGCCGTTTCGCAGTTCGTAACGAAAGGGAAACATCTTTACATGTGTTAGTAACTATGCCTGTTTGAAAGCTCTGAAATGAATTTATTTGGTGCCATACATGTGTGTATTATTTCAAATGATAGCTTAAGGCACTTTTATTTCCTTGCTTTAATCATCTGTTACTCAGTTTGAGAGACATATAATTGCCAAGCTGCGAAGAATCACAAACATCAACATGGTAAATGACTATACTAGCTGCTATTGGAATATAAAAGTTAGTCCGAGAACACTTGTCACGCCTTATGTATTCTCAATAAATCTGTTTTGATATGATTATACATACTTTTTAAGTTTTCCGTATTAAAAAAAATCATCTGTTTTTAGCTTATCTGCATTAACCCATTTACGCCCAAGTTTCTTTTAACAATTTTTTTTTCAATTTTTATCTGGTTAAAACTCTTACATGGAATGGTTTACATACATTTTAGGCGTAAAATAGATTGCCGTTGCCATATTTATTAAGTTATTTAACGTTCTGTTTATGGGACACTGGGCAGATATGTGAGCAAAATACGACCTTACTTGACTTTAATTCTGCAAAGTAACATTACAGAAGTCATCTGTCATCAATTTTAAAATAGTTTAATTTTATGAAAAAAAAAAAAGCTCGCAAAAAACACTTACTTTCTTCGACTACCCAATCCTGGATCGCTGCTTGACTGATTTGTCTGAAAATAGATGTTAAGAAATAAACTCTGATGTCCAACTAAATGGATCTATCTGGTTTTATCAAGAAGAAGAACTATTTAACTTGTGAAAAACAGCTTTAGTAAAATGATATACCCATTACAGGTTTTTGTATGCAGTAACTAACAAGCGTCCCATTTTTAGGCTATTGGGCATAAATTAATAAATTGCATAAAGTTGAAGAAGCCAAAAGTTTTGGACACTTAGTTTCTAGTATTCTGACTAACCCCTCAAGTTACTGACGGTACTAAATATGCAAAGAATTATCCAATAAAGAAATACCATATTCCAAAATTCATGCTAAACCGATGTTCCTTCTTCGAAATTTGCAGCTTTTCCTTCTTTTTGAACACGCCGGCAACCTAAGTCAAAGTGTGGAATAACGAAAAAATCACACAAATCTCGAAACTTTCGATCCTTCGACACCCTTTCTCTAATCCGAATTCGAATCGTTCTTTCATCGGAAAAATGTTTTACTAAATATAGAATCTCTGGCTGGTGGAAATCGATACGGAAATATTAATCCGCATTTTCCGGGAAATTTTTGCCTTTGCAGATCGGCTTAAATTTAAAGAAAGTTAAATAAAATATATCGAAACGTGGGGATAAAAAGACTTTGATAGAGAAAGGGATTTTGGAATGGAAATTGTTCTCCGAAATTGAATTAGTTTCGGTTTTGAGCTAGAAAGGATAAAATGACCATCAATTCAACGTGTGCTTCTAATCCCTTCAGAATTTGTTTTGGACTGGAGTGGAAATTGGCAGAAGATAGTGACGCGAAGTAATGTTGTGGACAGATTTTAAGTTTCGTTTTTTATTTTAACTTCCATTTTTCGCTAACTATTAGTTCTCCAGTACTGCAGGTGCCTAGTTTTACAATAGGTTCAATCGTAAAAGTAGGTCTCATAATTCGGGTCAATTCATGCAGAATGATCGAATGGTTGCATTCCACCATTTTTAATTTTTTTGAAACTTTTGTTCCTAAAAGCTGCAAATGAAAGATTTTGCAACCACTTTTTTCCTCTAATCTTGACCTTTGATTTTTTAGAGGTTATCAAAAACATTTTCGAAGTTTAAAATGGGGCTTTTGGACCTTTATATTTTGGCCCAAATCTATTTAAACTATATCATTATGCAAGTTAATTTTATATCTGTAGTATATAACATAATAGTTTCACATTCTGAGTTATTTAGCTGTATCTTAATAATTAATATAGTGGACAAGGGCTAAAACTCAAAGTCAAATGCAACGTTTTTACTCATTTCAAAAGTGATAATTTGCTTAGGGATAAAAAAAAATAGAAATATCCCAAATGTGATCACTGTAATCACACTAATGAGAAAAAGCAACTAAAACTTCGTGTTTGTTTACCCTGTATAGTATACAGTTCCTCAAAATTCAGAAAAAAGGCAAAAAATGACATTTTTACGTTCTCGTAAACAAAGAGGGGATGGAAGTTAAGATAAAATTAATCGAGAGAATTGAGTTTTTCATTCAAGTACTAAATTTGGCTTGTTAATAAACATTTAATGGTTTTCACAAAGGATTTTTTTTTTAGTTTCAAAAAATTAAAAATGGTCTAGCACGGCCATCCGATGATTCTGGATGGATTAACCCTTTCATGAAGTGATAATAGATTCAGAACAAGCTTTTAATACCTTCAAATTAGTTTTTGACTTTGTTATTTTTTTAACTTTTATCGGAAGATACTAAGACGAACTTACACTTTCAGAAAGAAATCGCTTACTTAAGAGGTTTCTTTAATTGTAAGACAAAATTTCGTCATTAGTCCCTTTAACGACGATTCTTTTGTTGCTGGGTCTGAAACTAATTTGAATGTAAAATTTTCCTTCAGTTTGACGAAAAGTTTACTCCGAGGCTATTCTGTGAAATCCGACAAAAATTTCATGAGGTTTAAACATTAGCTTCTCAGAGTGAATATTATGAGTGAATGCTATTAGAATTTGAAGTTTTGAATTGTAGTCAAACCAAGATTCCAGGTTTACTATCTGTCAACTATATGCAGGACGTAATCGTTAATGTAAGAAGCTATAAAATTCGTTTCCAGAAGTTAAATTCGTTTTGACTTTATAAAAATATAATGAACTATTAGGACTTATCTGAATTTTTCAAATTTTTCTTTGGTGTTTATTAGTTTTTGTTACTTTCGGCATAAAGTACTTACCGAAATTAATGTTATGAACAAGTTGAAGATTTTAATTGTTGTCATACTTTGTTTCCTCAGATATTGTTTGTCATTACGCTACACTACGGAGTCCCCAGTAACTCCAATGCTCATGGTTTATCCAGTTGGATAGATCGATGACGACCACTTTTTTTTAATAAAGCCAGATTAGCATCCCTTGACCCAGCACGCTCAGAAGTACCATTTTGTGGTGGAAATTTAGAGGACCTCGTTTTCACCATAGATTTAACTGCACCAAGCGGCATTAACTTACACGAAAAATCTTCGCCCTGCATACATCGAGCCTGCTGCTCTCTAGCAGCCATAACTTTTCCAACGCCTTTCTGGTCAGGCCGTCAACACTTTTAAATATTATTCACTTTAAAATTTGTTTCCAAAAATTATATAAGGCTCAATTTCATACAAATTGAAAACCTTCATAAATTGAATGTCCCTTTCTATTTCTTTAATTTTTTCACTAACACAATGATTTGACAAATATTAAAGTAAACTAAACTATCATTTAAGTTTTTGAAGGTAGCCAAATTGTAATACATAAAATATTTTTTGCAGTTTCACCAAAATCTTTTTTTTTTTAACCAATCTTCTGTTCCATTTAATAACGTTTTATAACAATTACGAACATCAAGTTTTTATCTTAAAACAATGTGTTCAAAAATACAATAAAACATTGAGATGCAAATATGTTATTTGTTTTATTCATTTAATGAATCCTTTGGAAAATGTTTTTCCTCTTGCCACTTTTACCCATTTTAGAATAAAGATAAAAGGAAGAATATGACGAACTCAAGAAGGGAAGAAAAATAAGACTGGGGAATAAGTTTATAAATTTGAGAAACTAAAATGAGATATTTTTTGCGGAAACCGATTTAACCGAGGTGGCCATAAAGTCGATTGCAACTCTTAGTGGGATGACATTTTACACGGGAAACGATAAACGATTTACTTAAATTTATAAATAGCTCAGCTTCAAATATCGAGTTTGGAATTTGATGTGGGAGTAGTTTCTTTTATTAAAAAAGTTTTTTTTGACTCTGTGTTAAGTCTTTCAATACCATTTTCAAACGAATTTTAGTTCTTTTATATTCTTATGAAAAATATTTACTCTTAGAGTTTCAGTTGAAAAAAGAAATTACAATTAATCAAGTTCCAGGAACACTTAAAACATTTTCTAGCTCTGAATCTTCGAGTTGAGGAAAAAAGCATTGACGAAAACGAACGCTTCAACACTATTAACTATTCAATGGAATATGGGTCTTAATTTGCACGAAATAACACAAAACGGGATTTTTAAAAATGTATTTTAAAAAACATGCAAGAGAAGGAAGGAGATAGAGGGAGAATAGTTTCACATATAATGTGGTGAAATATAAACGATATTATATGCGAAATTGTGTTGTATTTCCAATATACATTTTTTTCATAATTTACTTAATTAAATAATTTACTATGTCTTTAATGCAACATATTTTCCTTTTTAAAAAATTTTTTCACATACACTTCAACTTTAAGTTTTGAACGTCCTCAAGAAAACTTGGTGCCACTTCTAAAGTATAATTTCTAAACAATCTCAAGAAAACTCAGTATCATTTCTGAAATAAATTCCGCACTACCGTCTAAACCCATACGAACATGATTTAATTATCTCATTAACCTGTAAGTTAATTACTCACATTTTGTTCGAAAACTAAAACCTATGGTAAAATTTTAATCTTCTGTTTCATTTTGATTGCTTCTGAACTATGCTTTGGCCTTTAATTGCCTTATAAACAACAGCAAATAAACACGCGGAGAATTTGAAGACAAGGCTTTGTCATCATTCGAAAAGTAATTTATAAACCCCTTCTGTTCGCGTTTGCTGAGAAGCAACTGTCTTCGTTTTGCAGTTAATTTGAAATATTAACATGAAAACAGTAAGTTTCAACATTTTCCATCTTTTCCTCGTAATTCAACAAACACAAAGGATGCAATGAAAGAATTGCATGTTTCTTCCACTTATTCAAACAGCTCTTTTAATTTTAAAATGCTTAAAATATCGCAATTTGTGATTTTGAAAGTGTTTTGGAGTGTAATTTTTAATTAATTTTCGTCAGCAAGAAAGTGCGAGCGCTACTTGCCTCACATGCAGTTTACTTCCATCTGTCTTCTCAGTTATTAATTAATGAGATTTGAGACGATTTCAGATGCTTTATGTCAGTTTATGTAAAGTTCATGAAATTAGTTTGTGTTCCCAGGAATAATATAACTAAATTTTTAAAATGCATTTGAAATATTTAATATAAGAATGGTTTCGGGGGCCACGTGGGCCTAGAGGTAGAGTACTCTCCTCGTAAGCAAGTGGTCACGGGTTCGAATCCCGCCCTGCCCATGGATGTTGTTTCATCCTCTCCGTGACGTAAATCTGTCCTGTGTTTGTCAGGAGGCAAAGCGCGTAGTACGCAGTCCTCATGTATGTTGAAACTGATGGCTTCTGGGGGAGAAAAAAAAAGAGTGGTTTCGTGTTTTTCTACGTTTTTACTTACTGATACAAAACCGCGAGTGCATAGAAATATGAAAAATGTCCAAACTTAACTCCGTAAACATATTTTTCTGTTACGAAACACTCCAAAAATGATTCAGTCGGCGATTTTGTAAGTGGAGTGTATTTGTATCTTAGAAATGAAAACTATACTAGAGAGCAACTTAACTTGACACTGAACGTCACTACGGGCGGAGCCAACAAGAGCTCGCAAGCAGTCAGCGATCTCCTCTAATTCGCCAAGTAGGCTGTGACGTTTTATCTAGCTCGTTTTTCATAGGCTACTGTCACGCTGACGTCACGATGTTTTTGTCAAGAAAAGTTGTAGTGTAGTATAGTTTTGCTAATAAAAATGTCTTACGGAGTAAGTTCATAATGTATACAGGATTGCAATGATCATTAAAATCTAACTAATATAGCTAGTTTATATTAGGGATCAATATCCTATTAAAAATAATAATGCTCCTTGCCAGAAGCTCTATGCAAAATGAACTACTGTTTTCGAAAATCAGCAAAAAAAGTGAACTAAACAAATTTACGCTATATTTTTTGAAGAAATTGGTGCCGAAAAATAATTAGCACCAATTCCTTTAACTTTACTATTAGTGTTTTAAAATTTTGAACGATTTA
The DNA here is from genome assembly GCA_038373865.1 of Uloborus plumipes. Classification (NCBI taxonomy): domain Eukaryota; kingdom Metazoa; phylum Arthropoda; class Arachnida; order Araneae; family Uloboridae; genus Uloborus; species Uloborus plumipes. Next base: position 44,634 of record JAXGGA010010230.1, read on the forward strand.
TAAGACAGTGTTTAAGATAGAATGGCCACACAAAAAATCTGTCTCGCACACATCAAAACGAGTAAATCTGTCCGAATTCGAATATATTTACGAATACATTACTTTATTCTATATATTAATTATAAAAGAAAGTAAAAAGTTATAAAAAATTATAATACTGGGGAAAGTTGTCTGAATGGAATTCAGTGTGAGAACAGTACTTTAAAATGATGACAAACCAGATCAGTTTCAGGGTAAAAGTTTGAGTTGTGAGGCATTTTATAGTCATTAGATATTTCAAACCAACTACAATTATGTTTCATAACTCAAAATTTAAACATTTTGTGTTCAACATGTAACATAGTTAAAATTATAAATCTGTAACAAATTTTTCTATTGCTACGTCAATTAAATAAGTGATTAGGGTCATTGCATAGAAATGTCAAGCTCAGCCGAAGAAAAAAATATACCGAAGTGGAAAAAATATCAAAAAATAAATAAATGAATAAAAATCATACAACATAAGAAGTTTAAAAAAATTTAAAAAGTATTGTAATTATCACGGAGATTAGCCATAATAAATAGTTTGTAGTGTGTTTACTGCTTGTTATTCGATGAGTACGTTAGTCACACTTCATCTTGAGTAAAAGTGACACTTAAGACTAAAAAAAAATTAAGATTTAATAAATGTGTTTTATGTTTTTAAAAGCCAACTTTACACATTTTTCAAACATATATCATTCAATTTTTAACACTTGCTTAACTTTGAGAAATTTTTGCCTCATAACAAGAGCACTAAATTTCAGGGTTGCAAAAATGTTACGTCCGTCACGCTGCTATTTTGGTTGAAAAAATATCTACTGTCAGTAATTTTTTTTTTAAATTCTTAGCAGAAATAATACATAGATACTATGTACATTGTAAATCCACCAGCATAGCTAAAAAATATTTTTTATCCTTTAAGTTACCAGTGAAAACAGTCACAAAATCAACTCTGAATGTTACGTTAGTCACTATGGAATGACCCATTATAGTAATTGAAAGCTTGGAATTTGAGCCTCTGAGGCCTATTTTTAATACGCTTTTATTAGTTTCACATGTGGGTATGTGTGTAATTCTGAATGAAAGATAAAATTTACGTTCTTTACAAATATAAAAGTAATATATTTAACACTATTATGAATGCTAAATACTAAACTATATTATTACATGTTGATGCAGTATAAGTGTTTCAGTGTTTTTTTTTTCGTGCAACTCTGAATAAAAGATAAAATTCAAAAGCAATATATTTAACACTATTATTACTACTAAAGGTTAAGCTACATTACATGTTAATGTATTATATAAGTTCCATGTAAACTTTTAATGCACCAAGGTTTAAAGCTTCATAGTTGGTTAACTCTAAAAGGTGTATTTTTTAGTTTTTTAAACTATGATTTATTTAATTATTATAATGTATAGAAAGTATTGAGATGCTTAAATGGCATGCTTTTTAATATTCATTTTGCCTATAATAAACTACCCATGACTCGTTGGGAGTAGCAAAATTTGAAATTTAATCCACGGCTCTTACAGAAATCCAGCAAGGGAGCGTCGCGAAACTAATAGGCCAGACCCTTTCATAAACTTTCAAACTAACAATACGTGCCTGTTTAAATGATCGCTGATTCAAAACAACAGCATTTAATCCCATTATGCGAGAACCCAGCCTTTTCACTCTCATCGCACTCGGCTGTCAACTTTGCAGAGGGTCCTACAAGGCACTAACTGTCGCATTTAGGGAAACGGGACTAATTTCTAATTAATTTTCGCTGCTCGTAAATTGTTCGGCCTGCAAAAAGTGTTTACACGGACCTGCTCTTTTCTAATTAATCCGGTTTTCAATGGAAAACAGACTGAGCTGGGTATCATGATCGTAATTATATCCGATAGGAAGTGGTATTTTTTTTATACATATATGTATAATCCGTAAACTGTTTGCTCTTGTTTACCTTCTGCCTTCCCACACCCGGGTGATGAGGAGATTGCTGTGAGGAGATACGCCACGGCGCAATAAAAGAGTGCGTTTAGTTTGTTTGACGAGGAATAAGTAGCTGGGGAAAATCCAGCAAAAGAGATACCTTAAATATTTACCCCGCCAGATTGATCCGGATTTTCATTAAAAATTTTTGAGAAAGTTTAACTTTGGAGGAGAAAAAACGGGTTTGTACTTCTTCGCGCAATAAATATGCTTATAAGCCTTCTAATATTTTAATTGCATTTTCGCTAAAATAGCGAGAGGGCAAGAAAAATTTGTATGTGTACAGATATGAGAAAAAAAAATAATTTTAGCTTCCATGTATAATTGAAATTTTAAGTGGAAAGATAGGACTATACGTGTAATTTAATATCACCATATTGCGTCAGAAATGTGAGATTTCAAAAAACTGGAAATGGTTTAAATGTCCAAAATATGGAAACTTAAAAGACAAAATTTTATTTTCTGGAAGTTAATAGTGTAGCTGATACGCATTTTTTTTCCCTTTTCTTACTTTTGTTACTAATTTAACGTATCAAAATAAAATAAAATTTCAAAAAATTATATCGCTATTTTCGTATCAAAAATGAGTACAGTGCGTTTTTTGACACATGTATTTTTTTCATACAAAAAAAAAATTTAATATTTAACAAACGCCGTTCCTAGCCCGAGACTGTTACCCTGGGTGGTAATTAGTAATGGGATCTACTTCTTTAATCAAAAGTGTCATGTAAACAAGAAGTTCACACATTTTTTAGGCTTAGTCACATATGGATGGTGTTATGCAAAAAGGAGTTAACCCACAAAACATAAAAAAATGAGTTATCCAACTGTGATGGTAAAATATGTTGCTTTCTACATTAAGCAAAAATATTTAAGCCCTATCAGCATTTCATGGTAACATATCATTGGTATATTGAAAAAGAGCTCCATGCTTTTTGCCAGAGTTTGTTGACTTTAAAGCCCACTATCTCAAAATCTGGTTTTTGTGGGTTAACTCCTTTTTGCATAACACCATCCATATATATACCCCCATCCCCGCCTCAATTTGCTCTGTTTTAGTAGTTTGACATGTTGAACAAAATTTTGGATATATTGGGGTAACTTTTCTAAATTGAGATTTTTAAGCATTTCATAAACTCTAAAATATTTGAAAACAACTATGGTTTTTTTTCCATGTATCAATACCATCGATGTTTTAATTTCTAACATCGAT